>WNWK01050783.1:0-12711 GCA_009830355.1 Cherax destructor | reverse complement strand
TACAAGTCTTGAATGATTCCTTGGTGGGGTATTGGAACTTTCAGGTTTGCCAGCCGCCCGTATGCTGCAGAGTTATCTGATTGATGTGTGCCTCGGGAGATGTCCCTGGTATTATCTCACCCCAAGATTTTTTTTCTTTATGAGGTTTGCGTCTTTGGCCACTAGCTATACTCTCCCCGGTTTTTTTCCCTTTCCCCGATATTCTGACTTTACTTTTGGCGGGTTAAATTCAAGGAGCCAGTTACGGGGACCGGGTTCACCTGCCCAGGTCTCTTTGATTCTGCCTGATCCTCGACTGATTTGATTCTTCTCATTAACTTCACATCATCTGCAAACGGGGACACTTCTGAGTCACCCTTCCGTTTGTCATTCACATATCCCAAAAACAGTACGGGCCTAGGACGCCCCTTGGGGGAACTCCACTCGTCAAGGTCCCCTACACCCGTCAGCCATGACTGTTGTTCCCTCCCGCGATATTATCTGATCCATTGCGTCTTTTCCTGTTACGGGTGATCCTCTAGCTTTTGCTTTAATTCTTTGAGGAATTTGGTCAACCCCTTTTTGCAGTAAAAAAAATGCAGTCTATCCCCCCCCTCTCCCCGTGTCTTCTTTGACCGTAAAAACTGCAGTAGGTTTGTGAAAAGGATTTTCCCTTTCCCCTGAAACCATGCTGGTTGTCGTTTATGTTGTGTCTTCTTGCCCCCATTCTCCCCCTGATATCTTCTCCATGACTTTGATCTATACACGTCGTGACACAGGTCAGTTTAATGCCTGTGTCGTCTCCTTTTTTTGGGAACATTTGCCATCTTCCACGCCCAGGTAGTTGCCCAGTTTCAATGGATGTGTTGGTTTTTGTTGTGGCACACACAACATCTCTGCTCCCTCTAAGGACCCACGGAAAATGTTGTGTCCCCCGCTTTTAGTATCGAGTTCACATAGCAGCTTTTCATTCCTGGTTTTGTGTGTGTGTGTGTGAAAAGAGAGATGAGAAAGGGATAACGTGTGGGGGTATAACCGGGGGTAGTGCTTGAAGATGTAGGTTTTTGAATATAATGGACCTGGTATCAAGGGCCCCTTTTACAAGACCTGATATTGGGCCTGGGGCTTGTGTATTTACAAAATTCCAAGGAAGTGAACCTGGACAGGAGAATTACAGCATACTAAAAGAGTTGATGTTTTGTAATATTGTTGGTGAATTTTCCCCCAATATGTTGGTAAAAGGACACAAAATGCAACTAAGGTGACATTTGGCAACGTTTCGCTCTCCAGGGCTTTGTAAAGCCTTTTGGGTTTCATTTTTTTGCATGTCAAGGGCATCGGGTTTGAGCGTTATATGGTTTAAAAGGGGAAACTTAATGATCCTCCCGGTCTTTTTAAAAATTTTTCGCTCTGTTGATGGTTGAAATTTTTTTTATACTCCGTTTGTTTTAATTTCCTCATGTTTTTCCCTTAGAATTTAAATTTCTCATATTAATTTCATATTGTTTTCTGTGGCCCATTTAAAGACTTTGTTGATGTCTGCTTAGAGTCTTGCGGTGTCTTCAATGGAGTAAACTGTCATGCAAATTCGGGTGTCATCTGCAAAAGAAGACACGGCACTGTGGCTAATATCCTTGTCTATGTCAGATATGAGGATGAGGAACAAGATGAGAGAGAGTACTGTGCCTTGTGGAACAGAGCTTTTCACCGTAGCCGCCTCAGACTTATCTCTATTTGTTAGGATATTATAGATCCATCTACCAACTTTTCCTGTTCTTCCTTTATCACATATTTTGTGTGCTGTTACACCATGGTCACACTTGGTCAAAGGCTTTTGCAAAGTCTGTGTATATTACATCTGCATTTCGTTTGTCTTCTAGAGCATCCAGGACCTTGTCATAGTTGTCCAGTAGCTGGGACAGACAGGAGCGACCTGCTCTAAACCCATGCTGCCCTGGGTTGTGTAACTGATGGGTATCTAGATGGGTGGCGATCTTGCTTTTAGAACTCTTTCAAAGATTTTTATGATATGGGACGTTAGCACTATCCGTCTGTAGTTCTTTGCTATTGTTTTACCGCGACCTATGTGGAATGGTGCTATGTCTGTTGTTTTTAGCAGCTGTGGGACGACCCCTGTGTCCATGCTTCCTGTCCATTGGAGATTAACATGGAGTTCCACGAGTCTGGGCCTGGGCAGAGTGCATGGGCAGGTCATTTATAGACTTTTGGAAGTCATTTTTCATCAGGATAATGTCAGATAGGTTTGAGACTACAAAATTCTGTGGCACTCTCAAAAACTTAATATAGGTCTTCGACTCCCAGTCTAGTTAGCGGCTCGCTAAAAACCGAGTCATATTGCGACTTGAGTAGCTCACTCATTTCCTTGCTGTCATCTGTGTAGGACCCATCTCTTTTAAGTAGAGGCCCAAAGGACATTGGGAATGCTGCCTTTCAAGTTTCAACTAAGATTTTATTTAAAACAAGTAATAATAATTATAAAGTTATAAAATTATTATGAAAGATTTAATTATTTTTCAAACGTTTTCAAAAATTTATGACAAAAATGAAATAAGGTATTTGAACATTATCTTAAGCATTATCAACAAAAATTTAGGTAATAATAATTTTATTTAGCAATGTCATAATTCCAATTTTTTTAAAGATTTTAGTTGTCAATTAAATACACTTCTAATATTAAGTACATTAGTAATTACACTAGCAATTAAAGTATTAAGTAATTAAGTTAGTAACTTATTAATTAAGTTAATATCATTAGTAAGTTACTTAGAAAGTAAATTAGAAGGTTAGTAAGAAAAATAATAAGTTAGTAACGTGGTGTGTTAGTAATTTAGTAAATAAGTTAGCATGTTATTAAGAACGTTAGTAAGTTAGAAAGTAAGTTACTAAGTTAGTTTATTTAGTTACAGTTACACATAAGTTCAGTTATACATAATAACACTTGTATAAATTACTCTCCATGATAAAGAAAAACACACAAATAATAATATTAAATCCTAACTCAAGGGGGAGTTAAATGATAGTTCTGGGCCTTTCATGTTGCAATCAACGCATCAGGAGCTTGCAGTGTTCTAAAAAAAACATACCATGGGTGGGGTTCGAACCTGCAGTCAGAGAGTCTCAAAACTCCAGACTGTCTCGTAAGCAACTGGAGGAAGACACCATGCCCAGCTCTTCTAGGGCAGGTAGGTGCCAGAGCTTACTACCATGTGCAGCTCACAAGACTGCCATTCCCACGGTCCCCCTGGAGCGTGAAAAATGGCATACAAGGGGTCTAGCTTCTCTCTACGAGCCCCCTGAGGGCAGGGAATGTGGCTCGACCTGGGGACAGTTGGTCCTAGACGCTGAGGGGGTAATTGTACTTCCTCCCATGGGAGACATAGGTTTCAGACACTCCCAAGACAGGGAGCCAAGGCCGGATCAACGTCTGGAAAAGACCCGGGCCGAGAGTGTACCGGCGAATCAACAACAACAAAGTCCAGGTAGATTCAGGGGAACATTTCCATTAACTAATTTAAGACTTCCTTCTAGTTTCTGGATCATTGCAAGCTCCTGATGTGTTGATTTCAACACGAAAGGCCTATAACTATCATTCACCTCTCTATGTGGCTGTTTCTGTTCGCAGTTATTGCATATTAAATCATAATATAATAACAACCTTCTTGATCTAAGTTATATTAACATTCACAGTCCAGGACCTGGGAGTGAAAATGTCAGGGAATCTCACTTTCAAAGATCACAACAATGTAGGAAAATGATAGGATGGATAATGAGAACCTTCAAAACTAGGGATGCAAAGCCAATGATGATTCTCTTCAAATCACTTTTTCACTTTAGGCTGGAATATTCCTGTACATTTTTGGCCTCTTTCAAGGCATTTGAAATTGCAGACCTGAAGAATAAACAGAGAGCTTTTACTGCATTTATAAGTACAATGAAGCACCTAATACACACTTGGAAAATTCTTGAGAGGGATTAATCCAAAATCTGCACACGGAAATCACTCCCTATGAAATAAAAAAAACTCGGAAGGTTGTGCAACATCTTTCCAATGGAAAGCAGAGGTGCCATGTGTACTCTAAGAGAATATACAACAGTAACAGTAAGTAGGTACCTGGGTGTTAGGTACTTTACACCTGCTCTCACTGTTTACCTAGCAGTAAGTAGGTACCTGGGTGTTTACCTGGAGTTTACCTATAGAGAATTCCAGGGTCAACGCCCCTGCAGCCCGGTCTGTGACCAGGCTTCCTGTTGGACCAGAGCCTGATCAACCAGGCTGTTACTGCTGGCCGCACGCAGTCCAACGTACGAACCACAGCCTGGCTGGTCAGGTACCGACTTTAGGTGCCTGTCCAGTGCCTGCTTGAAGACAGCCAGGGGTTTGTTGGTAATTCCCCTGATGTATGCTGGGAGGTTGTTGAACAATATTGGGCCCCTGACACTTATTGTGTTGTCCCTCAACGTGCTAGTGGCACCCCTGCTCTTCATTGGGGGGATGTTACATCGCCTGCCGAGTCTTTTGCTTTCGTAGGGAGAATTTTCCATGTGTATATAATAATGTATCTCTCCCGCCTGCGTTCTAGAGAGTACAGGTTTAGTAACTTCAAGCGTTCCCAGTAATTGAGGTGGTTTATCGCGGTTATGCATGCAGTGAAGGTTCTCTACACATTTTCAAGGTCAGCAATTTCACCCGCCTTGAAAGGTGCAGTTAGTGTGCAGCAATATTCCAGCCTAGATAGAACAAGCGATCTGTAAAGTGTCAACATGGGCTTGGCATCCCTGGTTTTGAAGGTTCTCATTATCCATCCTGTCATTCTTCGAGCAGATGCAATTGCTACTTTGTTATGGTCCTTGAAGGTGAGATCCTCTGACATGATCACTCTCAGGTCTTTGACATTAGTTTTTCGCTCTATTGTGTGGTTGGAATTAGTTTTGTACTCCGATGAGATTTTAATTTCTTCACGTTTTCCGTATCTGAGTAATTGAAATTTCTCATCATTGAACTTCATATTGTTTTCTGCAGCCCATTTAAAGATTTGATTTATGTCTGATTGGCGTCTTGCAGTGTTTTCAATGGTAGACACTGTCATACAGATTCAGGTGTCATCTGCAAAGGAAGACACAGCACTGTGGCTGTGCTGTCACTGTTTTCCTAGCAGTAAGTAGGTACTTGGGTGTTAAGTATTTTATACCTGCTGTCACTGTTTACCTAGTAGTAAGTAGGTACCTGGGTGTTAGGTATTTTATACCTGCTGTCACTGTTTACCTAGCAGAATGTAGGTACCTGGGTATTGGTTCCCTCATATCTACTGCAACTGTTCACCTAGTAGTAAGCAGGTACCTGGGTGTTAGGGGCCCCTTAACGAAAAAACACGACTTTTTTATTTGTTTACCGATTGCGCTCATTTTTGGTGTACTATTAGAAGGTCATATAGGAGGAGTTGTGACGAAGTTTCAATAAAATCGGCCAAAAAGCAAATGAACCACGCAAAAGTTACTGAAAATTCTAAAAATTCCACTTATTAGAGATCTAGGCCTAAGTGGTAGTTGGGAAAGTTGTTTTGACACTTCCTGCTGATAGAACACTTCTCAGTCCATCGTGCAGCGCGTACCAATTCTGTAATAAAGCTTATGTTCATTCTAAAAAAAAAAATACAGTTTGTAGGTTGTTTGACATTTAGCAAAATATCGGATTTTTATCCCCACACAAATCTGAAAATATTTGGGATATTTCAAATAGGTACGCGCTATCTTGTAAAGCATTCATTCTTCTATGTTTATTTTGAAAATCACGTCAATTCTTTCATTATTAATCATTGTTTGCCCTCACAAAGGTAAATAACTTACTTCCGAGATAATGGCCGAAGCGCGGCAGCCCGAGTCGTCGGATTTTTTTCCCGAAAAAATACTTGTTTTTTCCACTGTTTTCATCATATATGAATGTCTACTACAGTTTACCATCACTAGATCCGTTTTCTCTCATAACAGTATGTGAGAATGGGAAAAAATAATCTTTATGGGCGATCTTACCCTCCCACTACCAGTTCAGTTCAGTTCAGACTCTCAGGTAAGGACCCACTAGGGGCGAGGGGAAAGTGGGCACAGACGAAGAATAGCCGGTGAGAGGAAGAACTGAAGGAGAAGAGAAAGAGTCAGGACTAAACCCAACAGTCAACTACTGGCAAATTCCACTACCGTTCAGTTCAGTTCAGTTAAGGACCCCTCAGAGTAACGGAACCTAAAAAATAAGAGGGTAAAAAGTAATCTACTTCCACTACCAGCTGATAGACCGTCATATTATGCTACATAATATTTATTCTGGTGTGTTTTTCATGTTTTTATGCTATTAATATGTCGCCTTATGTCATAATAGATCAATTGCAGTAAGTAAATAAACATTATTATTGATATTAGCGTAAGAAAAGAACAATTTGTTGGCTGGTGTGTGCTGGCCGCTACATCGTAATTTATGGCCTGTCAGCACTTCTTATCCGAGAGGGCCAGAGAAGGCTCCTGATTGGTTCTCAGGCCATATTACCCCCCCCCCCCCCCAATTTCCTATAATATCAAATGGTGTATTTGTATTATATTAGAGAGAAAAATATAAGAAAGTGATAGAAAAAAACCGGATTTTTTTTTTTTGCTGTGTCAGCGCGCATGTCATGACAAGCGCCGACACCATACCTGTTACATATTACTATAATTCCTTGTAGAAACATCGTATAATGATGAGAATTATACGAGGGGGATGCCAGAAAGATCAGCTATTTTTTGTTAAGAAAAACTCAATTTTCGTATTTTTTCGATTTTTTTTTTCTCGGCACGCTCAGACTGTCAAGGGCCCCTTAGTCACCTTACACCTGTTGGTCATGTTCACCTAGCAGTAAGTAGGTACCTAGGCGTTATTCACCTTACACTTGATATCACTATTCACCTAGCAGTAAGTACCTGTGTGTTAGCCAACTTACACCTGGAATTTACATGGAGGGGGTTTCGGGGGTCAACGCCCCCGCGGCTCGGTCTGAGACAAGGCCTCATGGTGGATCATGGTCTGATCAACCAGGGTGTTACTGCTGGCAGCACGCAAACTGACGAACGAACCACAGCCTGGTTGGTCGGGTACTAACTTTAAGTACCTGTCCAGTGCCTTCTTGAAGGCAGCCAGGGGTCTATTGGTAATCCCCCTTATGTATGCTGGGAGGTAGTTGAATAGTATTGGGCCCTGGACACATTGTGTTGTCTCTCAGTGTACTCGTGGAGCTCCTGCTTTTCATTAGAGTAATGTTGCATCTCCTGCCGAGTCTTGTTTTCATTGGGAGTGATTTTCGTGTGCATGTTTGGTAATAATCCCTCTAGGGTTTTCCAAGTGTATACTATCATGTATCTCTCTCGCCTGCGCTTCAGGCAATGCAGATCAAGGGACTTCAACAGTTCCCAGTAATTTAGGAGCCTTGTCGTACTTATGTGTGCTGTGAAAGTTCTTTGTACACTCTCTAGGTCAGCAGTTTCTGCTTTGAAGGGGGCAGTTAATGTACAGCAGTATTCCAACCTAAAGAGAACAAGCGATTTGAAGAGAATCATCATGAGCTTGGTATCCCTAGTTCTGAAGGTTCTTATTATCCGTCCAATCATTTTCCTAGCAGATGCGGTAGATACACTGTTGTGGTCTTTGAGGGTGGGATCCTCTGACATTATCACACCCAAGTCCTTCACATTACTTTTTCGCTTTGTATGGTTAGAATTTGTCGTATTCCTTAATTCAGTTTTAATTTACTCAAGTTTTCCACATCTGAGTAGAGGAAATTTCTCTTCAATGAACTTAATATTGTTTTGAGTGGCCCATTTGAAGATTTGATTCATGTCCGCTTGGAGTCTTGCGGTGTCTTTGATGGAGGTCACTGTCATGGCAATCCGGATGTCATCCACAAAGGAAGACACGGAGCTATGGCTTACATCTCTGTTTATGTCAGATATCAGGATGAGGAAGAGAATGGGAGCGAGTACCGTGCCTTGTGGAACAGAACTTTTCACCGTAGCTGCCTGGGACTTTGTTTACTACTACACTTTGTGTTCTATTTTCAGGAATTTATAGATCCATCTACTATTTTTTCCTGTTATTCCTTTATCACGCATTTTGTTCGTTATTACGCCTGCCGTCACTGTTCACCTAGCAGTAAGTAGATATTAATATTAATATTATCCAAAGGATTATTCAAAATTATTTTGTGTAAAGTAAAATGTTGAAGTATTTAAAAGACGAACGGACGAAGGACTCTCAGGTAAGAACCCACATGGGGCGAGGGTAAAGTGGGGACAGGCGAAGAATAGGTGGGGGAGAGGAAGTGTTTTAGTCAGGACTAAACCCAACCGCTAGTCATTGTAAAGCTTAGATAAAAAAAAAAAAAAAAACTGACATCTCTCTCGCTTAATCAACTGTAAGACTGGTCGTGCAGATTGGGCAAAGGTAGGAGGTTTGGGGCTCAAAGAACATTTGACAAACTGCTCCACGGAAAACTGCACATGGACGATGCTCAATGGCAATGACAGGTAGAGGTGAGTAAGAAACAAAGATTTAGAAACAGTACATTATAGTATTAAAGTAGGAAAGCTCAAGAGAGAAGGTATAGTGGAAAAAGAGCAAAAGCAAGTATTAAGTGTATCGAGGGGAGGAGCAGGAAAGTATAGAGCACAGAAGACATTGTCAGCATTATAAGGGCGTTTGATAGAGGTGTCTAAATAGTCAGTCAAGTGATCATGGTAAGTCTCAAGTCTATCGATTTGTCTATCGTAAAGTGTCTTCCAAAACATGTTCAAAGCTGGTGTGTTAGTCCTGAGATGGAGAGATTCGCTTGTTGCAAATCATCCCATTTCACTCCCAACACCCAACGTAGTGCTCGGTTCTGAATACGCTGAAGTTTTATTGTGTTAGTCTTGGCGGCTAGTGACAAAGCAAGAGGGGAATAAGAAATGAGAGGTCTAATGAGAGCTTTGTATAGGTGCAGCTTGGATGCAGGGTGAGCGCCCCTCAACTTGTAGAGCTGAGAGAGAGGAATCCCGGCAACAGCAGTTTTAGAAATGATGTGGGGTTTGATAATCAACCTAGAGTCTAAAGTAACTCCGAGGATGACTGTAGAATAGGTTTGTGGAATAGGGGTGCGTGTAGTGCTGGTTTTGAGGTCAACAGGAGTAAGGACTCTAGGTCTTCTAAAGAAAAAAGTGATCTTAGACTTAGTGGGATTTGTTTTAATACGCCATTGGAGTTCCCATGCAGTGATCCAATCGACCTCATGTTGTGTTCAGTGTGTAAGGAATCTGGAGGTTTCATGTGCAGTGAGTTGTGCAATGTCGTCTGCATAAGAGATTGTGAGTGTGTTTGGGTAAAGTGGTGCAGGTAAGTCATTAATGAATAAGATATATAGTGTAGGGGATAGAACAGAGCCCTGTGGGACTCCTTCATGAAGGATAAAGTAGTCAGAGTAGTGTTTCCTGAACCCTATTCGCATAGTTCGACCATCTAGGAAGTTACATAATAATTTTATCATATTTCTCGGGAAATCAAAGGAGGTACATAGTTTATACTTTAATTAAACCATCGCGCCATACAGTATCAAAGGCCTTTTCAACGTCTTTGGTCACGAGAGCGGTAGCACAATTCTGAGCCTCATTTATGCGAATATAGTTCAGGATAATATTTATGACGTCTTGAGTAGATCGGTGTTGTCGAAAACCAAATTGTCGTTCGTTGAGTAAGTTATTTGTCTCAAGGTGAGTTTTAAGTCTCATGTTCACAAGTCTTTCAAAAGTCTTACCCAAAATTTCTAGTAGGCTTATGGGCCTGTAATTCTTTGGGTTAGACAGGTCTTTTCCTGGTTTTGGGATAAGGCAAGCCGTAGCAGATTTGATGTGATATGATTCTGAGTGGAAATGTCAGTCACTAAGTCAGCTTTGATATGTTCATAAGCATCGAGAAGAGAAGAGTCGACAGATTTCGCCACGACTGTGCTCCTGGCCTTGTAGTCAGGGGCCCAATCAATAGTAAAACCTGCCAAAGAGAGCTTTGCACGAACCTCTGTACCAGTGCAAACGTCAAAACTTTTAGGAGAAAGATTAACCTTAACTCCATTATTAGTCTTGATAACGTTGATCATGGGAATCTGAGTGATGTTAAAGATGGTGGAGGCATAGTCTATAGTGTTTTTATCAGATTTAGAATATTTCAGGAGAAGGGCCAAGGTCGGTGGACGAGGAGGTCTCTGTGCAATTGGTGACAACAACACAGTTGGGGATGGAACATTTGGTCAGATTAGCTCTTTATGGTGAATCAAGTGTGAGGTCCTGAAGGGACATGTTGTAGTGTACCTGCCAAGAGTAGGCTTCCCGTGCGTTAATCACTTGGACTCCAGCCACGGGCACCAGGCAGACGAATACTCCTACCGACGCAGGTGCAGGTCGAGTTGGCCCAGAAGAAATGAAGAGTCTAGAGAAAGCAGCTGGTGTCCTCCAAGTGGTGTAGTCGCACCTATCCACTGTGTGGGTATGTTAATACTATTCCGACAAACAAAATATATAACAACATCTTTCGTATTGAATGGATCCTCAAGGACCTCCATCAAAATTATATATTAACAATCTTTATGATTACGAGACCTAAGTCCCCAAAAATACTTGCAATGATATTGTAATTTAGCGCCTATCATTGCATTATGACACTGATCATTATAAAATTTCAATATGAGTGTCCACAAACGTCAAAATATAAAACACATGCAACATAAATTATCGTTTTTATTTTTTAGGGTATACAAAGACACATGCCTACATATTACAATGATTTAGCATAATGATTACTCATAAATTCCACCGACTAAATACAGGTGACTGTGAAAGAGAAACCTGAAACTGTTTTACATGATGGTAGGATTGCTGGTGTTCTTTTTGTCTCATAAACACGCTGGATAACAGGTATATCTAGCTACTTCTACTTACACTTTAGATCACACTATACAGGCATGCACATCCATATATATACATACACGCATCTAGGTTTTTCTTCTTTTTCTTCCTCTTTAAGGGGGCTCCTTGACGAGGTAAAGAGGCTATCGGTCTGAGGAATTGGACCTTCTGGTCTTCTTCCTCAGACCGAACCTATTACCCCCATCTCTATCCCATCTCCATCCTCCCTTTTCCCTTTCCTCCTCTTCCTCCTCATCCCTCCCTTAGTTCCTTCCCAGTTTTACCCTGGGAGCTTCTCTCCTCAGGCATTCTAGTTCCTAGGTAGGGGGAAGGGTATCGTGGTCCATCCCATTCCGTTGAGGTCCTTGGCGGTGGTGTAGTTTGCCGTGGAATCTGGATCGCCTGGGGATGTCCGATCCCTCTCTGGTCACCCGGGGGTGGCCTTGGGTATCTTTCGGGCTATGGGTGTATCTCTGGAGGCCACCTTTCGGATTCCGGGTGGATGTGAGGTTGCTATCCCGGATTGCTGGTTTACTGGCATGAAGGGTAGGGTATGGCACGGGTTCCATGCAGCATCTGCACTACTTGCGGTGTTGAGGTCCTCTTGGGCGCGGAAGGGGATTTACGCTCCTTTTCATTCCTCCTAGGAGCTATTCCTCCACGTTCCCCCCTTTTTTTATTCTTTTTATTTTTATTTTATTTTTTTTTTTTTTTTTATAAAAATAAAAAGAAAGAAGTAACCTAACCATGGTTGACCCAATCTATGAACCCACTACCCCGGGCCACTTCTTGATACCGCACCCAGTACTGACCCTGCCTCGTTAATGGACAACTCTTTGGAAACCTCTCATGCCCCTGTACCTCTTGCTGGTGCCGGTTCGTCAC
This sequence comes from Cherax destructor, assembly GCA_009830355.1. Classification (NCBI taxonomy): domain Eukaryota; kingdom Metazoa; phylum Arthropoda; class Malacostraca; order Decapoda; family Parastacidae; genus Cherax; species Cherax destructor. Next base: position 876 of record WNWK01050783.1, on the reverse strand, counting down.
CTGCTTCAGGTGACGACATATCTGACCTTCGCTCTTCTCTGACCTTGATTCCGGCTTCTCCCTCGACGGTGCGGCAATTTTCGAATCGCTCGCCCGTCTCACATCTGACCACCCCCGGTCCCACACCCAAACGACCAAGACCCACACTTGACGATTCGACACTTCCTTCTCGTTCATCTCAGAAACGACCAGCTCGTCACGCACTCCCCTTAAGTTCTCTGTTTCAAACTACTCAATGGACAAAGTTTTTTACTCTGCGACCGACTTCTCCTAATACCTATCTTTCAGACCATAGTATTGGTAAGGCTCTGCTATGCCATGTTGGTAAAGACATCTCATTTCACGCTTCAAGAGCGGCACTCGCATCATCACGGTCCAGAATGCTGGCCAAGCTCGCGATCTTTCTCTTATTACAACCATAGATACTGCTCCTGTTACTATTGACAAGCACCATTCCTTCAATTCTTGTTGTGGTTCTGTCATTTTGCCCCACACCATTGTCCAACGGAATTTCCAGACATGTGGTGATGATATTTTAGAGCAGCTTGAGCTCCAACAACACCCTATCCTTAAAGTTGACACTTTTGTCCTCCCTGCCAATAAGCAAAGACGTTAGCCTTCCAATATAGCTCGTTTAACGTTTGACTGCCGAGAACTTCCGCCTTCGGTCTACATTGCAGATCAACGTTTACAAGTTCGAAAGGTGACCTCTTCACCGCAGCAGTGTAGAAACTGCTGGCGTTTTGGTCATCCAGCAAAATATTGCAGGTCCATGGCCGAATGCCCAGTCTGTGGTGCTGATGACCATGCCAGTTCTTCTTGTACTCTACCTCCCTCTTGCCTTAACTGTCATGAGGCACATCCTTCGTATTCTCG
>WNWK01050782.1:0-12711 GCA_009830355.1 Cherax destructor | reverse complement strand
ATGGAGAACGGGGGTCCCGGTGGGACGCGGCATGGGTCATTGTCAGTCACGGGGAGCAGTGGTGTGCTGTGACCCAATGGGAAGTTATGACTATAATGGAGTCGGGAATTGGCGTTTACGAAGCCATTGCGAGTTTTCGGTGGGGAAGTACATGTCGGTTTGATTTTTGTTCACGGCCAAATATTAATGGCACTGTGAATGATTGTAAATCAGTGAGACATTAAGTTGCCATGTGATCGAAGAAATTCGGGATAAAAAACGAATTTAAGGAAAAGGGGGAGATAAGTCGCCTTTCCGACTAATCTATGACAAATTCTAAGCCCTGCCCCGGGCCCCCAGAGTTTTAAAGCTTAATGGGGAACCCAATCCCCCTATCATTTTCCGAGATTGTGTCTCCAGCGACCACGAGACCCGAGGAGGAAGACGAAAAGAATACGCCTCCCCCACAGTATTATTCTTATTGAACTACTGTAGCGGGCCCAAAGGGGGAGTTTGGTAATGAAAGTTTACTGTTTTTAAAAATTAAATAAAAAAAACTCAATAAATTTCTCTAATATTAGAAATTTAAGCTAAGATTAATGCCCAATGCCATGGCATGTCAGTGGCTCTCCTTGCATTCAGTTTAATTGTAATTATAAAATCTATGTAAACTTGCAATGAAAAAAATAAATATTTGACATGTCAACATATAAACCCCCCAAAACAATGATCGGGTAGTGAGGGTCAAGGTTTTTGAAATTCTCCCCCTTTCCCCTTCTAATCATTCCATTTTATTGTAGTGGTTGGGGTTTAAAAAAAAACCCCTAAAACCATAACAATGTACTCCCGGGGCCGCCCATAACAACAACGACAATAAAAAAAAAAATTTTTTGAAAAAACCCAAAAACAAACATATTTTTCCCCAATCCTCCTATGCCCCCCAAACCCCAACATTCCCCCTTTTTAAAAAAATTTTCATTATATCACCCAAATTTTTTAAAAACCCCACCCTGGGGGTTTGAAATCTGCGGAACGCCGGAGAATTGAAGGGTTTGCAATTTCCAAAAGGGGCCTCCCTTTTTCCCCACCCGGTGGTTCCTTATCAAACCTCCCAGGAGGTTCTTCCCATGCTAACCTGCTTTTTAAAATTTATTACCAGATTTTCTGTTGTGGGCTTCCCTTTTTTAAAACCCCCACTGTTTCTGGTATGTTAACAGTGGTTCTCTCCACCCAAACCTTGGCATGAGGATCATATGCCTTCCATATCATTTTAAAAAACCCCTAATTAAAATTTATAACCCCCAAACCCCCAATCCCTTCCAAAATTTTTCCCCTTAAACCCAAGGGTCCCCTTTTTCCCCAAAATTCCCCGCATACCCCGAAATCATCAACTTTAAAATGCTTCCCCCCTCCTTAACCCAGCAGGCATTTTGGAAAAAATTGTCCTCTTTAACATAAAATTTTTACAGCCGATCGGGGGCTTTGAAATTCCTATGAAAACATTTCTGCTGGTGTCTTATTTGTGGAAATGAACAGTTTTCCTATGGTTATATAGAACCTACTTAATCTGGTATTAAAGGGGAACCTTTTGTAAACTTTTTAAAAACCCTTTCCCTTAATGACCCCCCCGCCCTCTGCCAGACCATTTGATGATGGATGGATGGGGGGGGAAAAGTAACATTTCAATACTATCTTACAAAAAAAAAAACTTCCAGCTCTTGTGAGACAAAAAAAAGGCATTATGGGCCAAACTGTGTCTAAAAACCCCAAATTTTTTAAAAAAAGTTTCCTCAGTAACTCAGTAGTAACTGTGGATGTCATGGAACTAGTTACTTGCACATCTAAGAATTTGAAAAGGAACCCAAAATTTCCCAAAAAAATTTGCCCTCAACAGGACCTGCATAGTCATTGCATTAACCATGGTGTCCCAGTGCGGGCCCAAAAATGGACAGGAGATGAATTTGGCTTAAAATTCTGAAAAAAAAGGGGGGCAACTTTTTGTACTTCTGCAATATCTTGGTCCATTTTTGGGCCCCCAGACCCACTGTGTTTTGCTTTCATAGCATTGATACCATTATGACCTATATGCAGATGCCCCAATCCTTTCTCTAAAATTTTTCAGGCACTACTCTCTTTCCCCATCAATAATACATTATCATGGTAGTCGTTTATTTAATTATAAATTTTTTTTTTTTATTTTATTTGAAAACAGGAATACATTTTAGTTTTAAAAATTTAAAATGGTTAAATTTTTAAAAAAAAAAAGACAACATATTAATATTTTCCCAAAAAAATTTAAAAACAAAAACCAAAAAAAAAACAAGTTTTAAAAACCCCCAAAAGGGCCCCTTTAAAAGTCCTTTTAAAAAAAAACTTTTTTAAAATTAACATAAAAAATTGCTTTTTTGGGAAAATTCAAAAATTTTTAAGGGGAAAAAAATTAAAAAAAAAATGTCCTCAGACTCTTCCATTTTCCCCAGAAACATATCTACTATAAAAAACAAAAAAATGGACATCCAAAAACACACACAAAACCCCCAAATGGCATACAGACACATTAATAATATCACTTATCATTACAAAAGCTCAACCTCTCAACCCCCCCTTTTAAAAAAAAAAAAAAAATTTAGAAAAAACTAAATAAAACTAAAAAATTTCTTGAGATCATAGAATCTCATAAAAAAACCCCCCTTTTATCCCCCTTTTTCCCCAACGATCCCCCCCACATACTTTTTTTTCATCTGTAAAAAAAAAAAAAAACCCCCAAAAAATTTTAGCTACTGATCCCCTAAAATCATGTAACCCTTAATAAAAACATGAAAACCCAAAAAAACATTTTAAAACTCATGTATGTATAAAAAAAGCCCCATTTTACACAAAAAAGAACCAAAAACCCAAAAAAAGTTAACTTTTTTTAGGAAAAAATACATACAAATAAAAAAAAATAAAAATCCATCTGCCCACCCCCCAGGCAGTAAAATTTTTTATTTAATTTAAAAAATTAAAACTTACTCCTTATCTTTTATAATTGGGTTTTTGGGGGGAAAAAAACCTTCCACATTTACCATTTCTCCTCTGAAGAAAAATTTGTATTCAAAAGAATCTGTATTTACTTTGTCCCATAAATCAAAAATTTATACCACATGTTTTCCACCAAAAAAAAACACAAAAAACCCCAAAAAACATGTTTTATGAAATATCCCCCCCCCTGTTTAAACCAAAAAAAAACCATTTTTCAAAAAATTAAAAAAAAAGTTTTTCCCCATACACAAAAAACCCTTTTCCCCCCTAAAATATGTCCTCTATATTCAAAAAAATCATACAAACTCAGATAATATGATCCCCCAAGGGAAAACCTTAAAATTCCTCCTTTTTTTTTTCCCACTTCATTATATTTTTTCTCTTCATAACCCCCTCTTATACTCCTCCCCATTTTAAATCAAAATATTGTAAAAAAAAACCCCCATGGTTACCTTGTCACCCCTCCCCCCCCACCCCCCTCTACCAAACTTTAAAATTTTTCACCTATTTCTCCTCAAAAAAAAAGAAAAAATTTTTAACTATTAACTTGATTTAACAACTGCTCGTAAATCCTAAAAACCACAGGAAAAAATCCCCAAAACCCCAAATTCTATTTCTTTTGCCCTTTTACATGGACGCTAGGGCCCTTTTTAACCCCCAAAACCCCCCGTTTGCTCCCCATCCGAAACATACACAAAATCAACAGCCATATACATAAAGCTCTACGAAAACCCCCCCACACCACCTATAAAAATAAAAAAACTAAACCCCTGTACCCCCCCCCCCCCCAAAAACTTTTAAACGCTTACCTTTTTTCCAACTCATTCCCCCCAAAATATCCTCTGATAAAAAAAACGACCCCCACATTTCCACACCTTGCATCCCCAAAAAAACCATCCTATACAGCCCCCCGTGGGCCCTTTTTTCCCCAAAAAAACCAAAAAAAACCCTTTTTTTCCCCCACACTGACCCTCATCCCTTCAACCCACTCCATATTTTTTCCAATCATACCGGGGAAAAAAGACCCTTCCCCCTTTCCTCCTCTCCCCCCCACCCCCAACACCCGGGGAACGCCCCGGTTCCCCTCCCCTAAACCCCCCAACTATACAACCAAACCTTTCCCCCCCTCCACCACTTCCGAAACCCCTTTGACCTCTCCCCCCCCGTCCTTTCCCCCCCTTAGCAAAAAATGTCATATGCACCTAGCCCGTTCCTCCAAATCTTTAACCCCAAACCCCCCTAACCCACCCTCTTCATAAAATTCCCTACAAAACCCAAAAACCCCCTTTTCCCCTATATTTTCCCCCAACCAAAACCATACCCTTTAATTAAAAAACCTTACCCAAACTTACTATAAACTAAATATAACCATATCACCCTCTGTAACAATAAACCCCAGGTCCCACCCCAACATTCTCTTTAATGCCTTACCTAAAACAAATGACATTTTTTTATTTCCCCAAAAAAAACCATTACCACTATACCAAAACTTTCAATCTATCTACTATTGCCATCCCCTTAACCCCAAGCCCCCCCACCCATGTACCTACTTCCATTAGATTGGACTTAAATTTAATCCTTGATGCTTTCCCCAAATGAAATAATCCTATACAAAACCCCAGAATTCACTAACACCGTGGTGTCGTCCACATATAAACAATTCCTGTATCCCATTCAACTTCCCCTCCCCGCCCCCTACTCCTACCTTAACTAGTCTATACAAAGGATCCTGCATACGGAATAGGATTTGAGACAAGGGACATCCCTCCCAAACCTCTCCCCATCCTCACTTCCCATACCAACCCATTAACTTGCCCCTCACTTTTGCATCTTTATGGGCTTCCGCCCACCCCACTATTTCCTCCCAAACCCCTGCTTCTCATGATCCTCCATAACATATCTCTTTCAACAAATCATACGCAGTTTTAATCCACAAAACACCACCTCCAACACTATTGTCCACAAAATTCCCTAATCCAAACATCCCCTTTATTCTTTCCCCCCGGTTCCCTTTTTTCCCTTAAACTACCCTCCATTCTTTCTTAATCCTTTACACAACACTTTCAAAAATCTTATAATCCCCACATCATCGATAAACCCGAAAAATCCCTATCTGTTCCCCTACCCCTCCTTTTTTTAAAACAATCACCCCAGTGCACTGCGACCGCCCTAGTACCCATCTCTTTCATTCGATTCATCAATCTCACTAAACAATCTTTTATGACCTCCCCTGCAACACATAAAAATCATTCGAAATTCCATCAATTCAGGTGACTTTCTCTTACTCATCTCTGTTCCCATCCCACCTCCTCCTCATTATGTCCCTCTAGCTTCCTATCATCCTCCCCCAACCTCCATGACCCCCTCCTCAATTATTCTCCTCTCTTTTTCCCCCTCCCTCTCCTGCCGTTAAATATCCTCTAAACAATCTCTAAATACAAACTCATCGCTTCTGTGCTCCTCATGATCTGACCTCTTTCATACCCATCTCTGTCCTCTCCAACCACCAACCTCAAATCATCATCCCTCCCTCCTTTTCCTAAATGACCCAACACATAAGCGAAGGTTATCACCCCATAAAACCTCATCCACACCTCCCCCCCGAATCGCATCAAAAAGTTCATTCTGTATTTCTCGCAATCTCTCAAAGCAAACCTCACTCATGTACCTATCCAACCGCCTCTCATAAAACACTCAGCTGATCCTCCAAATATTTTTTCAATCCATACTTCCACCTCCCAACCTCCCGACCTCTCTTTTATAAAAATCCTTTTCGCTGGCCGCCCGTCCACCCACCATGACACTATGTGGTTTGTAACTTACCTTTCCTCCCCTCGTCCCCACCATTCGGCAAATAATTCTCTACCCTCCTCCCCTTCTACAAGACTTACATTTAGTTTCCAATACCCGGGTACCATTTACTCCTGCCCACTCAAGCTCCACTAACACTCCCCTATGATCAGTAAAACCACATCCACAACTCACCACCCCATTAATAACCCTTGAGACATATATCGATCTAACCGTGCTGCAACCCCCTCCTCACAAAGTATAATCAAACCTCCAACCCCCACCCCCCCACATCAACTAGTCCCACACCTAGAACATCCCTAAAACACTGAGCACACATCCCGATCCCTTGGTTCTACATCTTTGAGCCTTATGATACTATTCCAATCACCACCTACTACTACAACTTCTGGCAAGCCACCCGAATATACCAATTGATCCCTCCCCAAAATCCTCCTTGACTCTACGGTTATTTATGCCGGCAAATAAACCCCCAAAGAAAGCTACCCTGACTCCTCCCCAAACCCCATCACCCTCCAACCCTCCCCCTCTCTCCCCCCTCCCCAAGCTAAAACTGAAAAGGGCTGTTCTCCTTCACAATTACCGCCACCCCCCCTTGAAACCCCTGAACTCCAGCATACCCTTTTTAAAACCCTTTCAACTGAAAATCCCTACCATACTTATAATTATGTTCCTGTATAAACCCTACATTAATGTCATCCTTCTCATCGTCCTTCTATCCACTTCCTCGGACCTCAGCTTTAGCCCCGTTCATTAAGCGTGAGACACTTGAATATGTTAAAGGTGGCTTCCTTTAGATTTCTCATACTTATTACCTACAGCTTTGACATCCACCAGGGTTTGATGTTCCTTTTTTTTTCCCCGTAAATTCCTGTCCCATCCACCTCCTTCCCTCAGCTCCACTTTTTTTGCAACTTCTACCAAAGATTTTTTTCTAGACCTTTGAGCGGGCGTAAGGACGTGTCTCAGCCCACCCATAGGACGTTTCGTGAATCACTTCCAATGTCCTATCCCCCGCACAGTCCTCATTATGCACTGTAACTGGCACCTCCTGTTGAAAGACTGTGTCCCTGGGTGACTTCCCCCACCCCCCCGTCACACTACCTCCTCCACACCTGTTGAACTGTCCAACAGCCCACACAATTCCTCTGTCAACTCTGCTGCTATACCCAAGTCCAAATCGTCCACCCTATCCTGTACAGCCGGTACCACCGACGTCTGTGACTCTGTAGGTGAGTCTGGCACACCTCTGCAGTCCCTTGAACTATGTCACTCCATCTTCCCGTCGACACCACGCCACTCGTCCTCGTCCTGAACAGCAATTGCATCCAACAACCAATGCCGCTCTTGGGAGCGTCGTCGACCCCTGGTCGCTGTGCACAGTCTGCTGCCATGTGTTCATCGACCCACATAGGCGGCACGTCAGACGTTGACCCATAAGTCACGTATGCCTCGTCCTAAATTCAGGTAGTAACACATAGGACGGAATAGGTCGTCGTAGTGTCATCTTCAATGTATATGACCCTTCTGGCATCCCTTCATAGATACCCTCCGACCATGGCCAAGATTGCTTGATGGACCACCCATATTCTTGAAATACATCAGTACATCCCGTTCATCAGCTTGGGGTACGAAAAGCCACGTACGTATATTGCCTTGAAACGTCCTTTAACTTTACTTCCACTGATGAATTCACTGTCAGGCTGACGCCCTCATATTTATCCACCAATCGCTCATACACTGTCGTCGAAATCAGCTTGACAAAACTCTCGCACTTCCATTCAGTGCAATACCGTAAATGTCATTGTTATCCAATCCAAATGTGTCTCTCAACACTGCGGCAACATCACTACCGCATTAGACGGATATCGGCTCCTCTGATGAATTCCACACATCTGTGTTAATCCGTCGACGATACTGAACAGCCATTACTGTCAATGAAACTGCTAGTAGCTCCACTAAGGTCAGATCGGAACAACCTTCCTCCACCACAGCTGGGCAGCGAATAACTGAATTATAATCAGATGAAAATACACTGCTTTTACACCATCCATATTTAACATTATTTACTACTTGGGATAATACAGCATCTATCCCAGTTTCCTCTTTGATTTTGTCAAATGATAAGTGTTTGAAATCGGGAACTCTACTAATCTCACATATTCCGAAGGTATACCTGATTCTAAGCTGTGATCTTAATGGGTAATCTACTAAATGCATCTGCAATAACATTTTCCTTACCAGCCTTGAATGACAATTCATAATCATACTGAGCTAATAACAGAGCCCAACGCTGAATTCTAGAATTTGCATTTACTGGAATATGTTTTCCTTTTCCAAACAACCCTAGCAATGGTTTATGATCTGTGCGAGCAACAAACTTTCTCCCCTAGCAAAAAAATATCTGAATTTTTTAACAGCATACCAAGCTAGACCTTCTTTATCAAGTTGAGAATAATTCGGTTCTGCTGGAGAAAGTTTCTTACTAGCAAAATACACAGGTTTTCCTGGCCATTTACTACCTGGATTAACACACATCAACACCCACAGAAGAAGCATCAACCTCAATTATTAATGGATGCTCTCTTGTAAATTAGTCAACAAAGCTGAACACTCCAATTGTTTTTTAATCCTCTGAACAGCTTCCTCTTCCACTGAAGACCACTCAAATGTAGCCCCTTTTTTAACAAATCCTTCGGTGGTGCCAAAATTAAAGAAAAGTTCTTAATAAACTTATAAAAATATGTCACCATCCCCACAAAGGACTGAACTTCTCCTACAGACGTAGGTGAGTAAATTCACAAGAGCCTCCACCTTCTGAAGAAGGTTTAATACCTTCCCTGAAATTTCATTTACCCCAGATATGCAATAGATCTGGCTTTCAACACTGACTTATCCTTATTCAATGCTACATTATGCTCTTGTAAAATACTCAACACCTGCCTGAGTCTGACATCATGCTCAGCTTCTGTGGCACCACATATTATGATATCATCTAAATAGGATGCTACCCCATCCAGTTTAACAAACAATTGGGAAATAATTTTTTGGAAAATACCAGGAGATGAGGAAATTCCAAATGGTAATCTCTTATATTTAAAAAGTCCCCTGTGGGTATTAAGTACTAAAGATGTTGGCTCACTCATCTACAGGTATCTGTAAATAAGCATCTTTTAAATCTAATTTTGTAAATATTTTACCTTTACCCACTACAGACAATAATTCCTCAATCCTGGGTAAAGGATATCTTTCACAATAAATTTGTTGATTTACATATTTAAAATCCTTACAAATTCTCATAGACTTAGAGTCAGCCTTCAGTACTGGTACAATAGGTACAGACCATTCACTATGCGATATAGGCTCAATAATGCCTTTCTTCACTAAGTTTTCTAATTCTTTCTCAATCATCTCTTTGTGAAAAAATGGTACTGGCCTTGCCTTCACAAACTTAGGAACAGCCTCCCTTTTCACATGAATTTTGTACAAAGCTGGAATGGGTTTACTAGAATCTACCTAAAATTATCTAGCATTTCTTCAGCACTGTCTAGTTTGTTAATTTTGGTAGATTCATCCAATCCAGCAAGGTAAATCCCTACCTTTTGCATGAGGTCTTTCCCACACAAGTTACTATTACTGGATTTCACTACATAAAACACTTGTGACACCTCTAATTTATTATATCTCACCGGCAAAACCACCTGTCCCAGAAGGTTTATTTTCCAATTATCATATGCAGTTACCCTCCTAGAACATGGTTCAATGTGCCCCTTTACTGCCTCTACCCAGTCTTTGGATAAAGTCGAGATGGACGCCCCACTGTCAATCTCAAAAGGGACCATTTGATTGTTAATGAGAAACCCATATTTTTCTGCCTTCATGGAAAACACTCTATCCTCTAAGGCATATAAGCTCATCACTTCCTCATCTGCGGAACTATCACCGCCATCCAGCACCTTAACTGACTTTGTTCTAGGATATCTAGGTGACTGCTGTGTCCTTGCTGTCCTGTTTTTGTCAATACTCGAATTTGATACAGCCTTAGGAGACACTTTTGAAAATTTCTCTCCACACACTCTTCTCAAGTGGCCTTTCTTATGACACTTATTACAGAAAAAGTCTTTAAACCTACAAGTACTACTACTGTGCTGGAACCCACAATGTTTACATTTCACAGCATTAATCACTTGTACCGCAGGAGCAGAGTTCTGATCTGTAACAAATGCCTGTTCCAAGTTCAAAAGTTTGTCAAATAGTTTTGCAGACTGCACACTTTGCAAATCCAAGTTTTCTGCAACTAGGTGAGGAAAATATACTTCATCCACCACCGCCATAAACAACTGGTCCCTCACTCTGGGGTCAAATTGTCCCCCAAAGGTACAGTTCACAGCCAACGCTTTTAAATCTGTATATAATTCATGCAAGGACTCACCCTGTCGTTTCTTCCTCTGCTGAAAAGCCAACAAACTGCGGTGGTAGGCTGGTTTCACTGCATAATAACTTTTCAGTGCCACGACCAAGTCGTCGTAACGCTTCGTGTGTGGTAAATCTGGTGCACACACATTACCTAAAACACTGTAAGTTTCTGATCCCAGGGACACTAGCAAGAAATTCCTCTTGTTATCTTGCTCTTTAATTCCTAAGTGAGCGAAATTGGCTTCCAACAAGCTTAGCCAAAGCTCCAAAGAAATCTTACGTGGGTCGAAAGGCTCCAACCTTCCGTGTGATGCCATCGTCACTTGTTGCTGCTGCTGTAGATTCTCGGCTGCCAATATCCCTACTACTTCAGGTCACATTGGCCCACTATCCTTGGTTCTGATGATCCCATCCTCTTCGCCACTGTAGTGGTTGTAGGTTAATAAAACCCCGAGTTACCTGGGTTACAAGTATCTTTGGCAGGTTAAATCACCACCACCAGATGTAGACCAAACAAGATGTAAACTTTGCCAGTTGGATTATTGTCACACCCTGCGTCATTATGTACTGGAGTGCGATAAAAGTAATGAATTCAGAGACTACTCATTCAGAAATGTTCAAGATATGTCAAAGTATTTTATCCACAGTGGTATATTACAGACCATTCTGGAAAAATACCCTGACTTTGCTCCCTGTAAATAAAGCATTGACACGTGTGTGTGTGTGTATGTATATGTGTGTAGGTGTATGTGTGTATGTATATACATGTATGTGTGTGTGTATATATGTATGTGTATATGTATATGTGTGTGTGTGTGACCCAACAATTAAAATTTGCACCAATAACTCATTACAGTTGTGGCTGGGTGTAGACTAATAGATTGCTCATTGCTTTATAATTTGTTCATGAGTGCAACCATGTACAGACGTAAGTAAATTTACTTACATAATTCATTACCTTGTAACTAGTGAATTAATTACCATTGTACCTTGTTCAGCTATCAAAACTTTGGGGCCCAGTCTCTGGACCCTATATATACCTCTGTAATATGCAAAATACCTTTGTAACTTGTCATGATTGTGACCATCTGAGTTCATTACCTTTGTAACTTGCTCAGCTATCAAAATTTGAGGTCCAGTCCCTGGACCCATTATGTACCTCTGTAATCTTTTGAGTACCGCCCACAGGATGGGTATGGGGTGCATAACAAAGATATCAAACTAACTAAACCACTTACACCTATAAGTCCACAATTAATAATAACACCGTAACTATTGGTGTTATCCATTTCAATTTATATAACTGGTCAAGGATAGATGTGTTAGAGTGTATGTCGTCGAAGGAGCCGTTTTCTGTGACCAGGGCGGCTTAAGTTTTCTCACACGCCTCGCGGGAGTGACTGTGGTAAGTTAAATTGGCGGTCCTCTCCAGTCGAGATTATTTGTTTGTAAGTGGCGGTGAAGCCCAGACAGGTAGTCTCATAATTCCCCACAAAACTAATAAAAAAAAGCCAAACAATTGTACTACTCCAGCAGATTCACTGAAAGGAGAGGAGATATAAAGAAGACCTGGAAAACACTCTCACAGATTCTGGGCACCCGCAAACTGAAAAAAAACTATGGATATTGTACTATCTAAACCAAACGAAACACCACTACAGCCTATTTATACAATAAACAAGATAAATGACTTCTTCTCAATCATAGGATCAAATCTTGCCAGTAAAATCCCAGGTACCAACGCCCGAGCAAGTGATTACCTAGATGGGAATTTCCCATCCTCCTTCTATCTTGCTCCTACTGAGCCCACTGAAGTCACCATGATAATCAAGTCACTTTAAAATTAATATGGAAATCTGTCTCAGGTCCCACCATTATTATACAAGCGAGCCACCCATGTCCTTTCACATGCTATTTCATTACTTTTTAACAAATCACTAGAAACAAGCACTTTCCCGACATTACTCAAAACAGCAAGGGTTACACCAATACACAAAGGTGGTTACCCCACAGACGTAAACAACTATAGGCCAATATCAAACTTACCGTTGTTATCCAAAATCTTCGAGAAACTTGTGCACAAGATATTATACTCGTTTATAACAACACGAAGCATACTCAACCCCTGCCAATTTGGCTTCAGAAAAAATAAAAGCACTAACGATGCAATCGTTAAAATGATAGACCTGCTTTACACTGCACTGGAAAATAAGGAATATCCATTATGACTTTTTATTGACCTAAGGAAAGCTTTCGACACAGTATACCACGGCATCCTACTCCACAAACTTGACCATTATGGTATAATCAAACTAACAATCAAACTAACAAAACCAGATGAACCCCTACTCCCACCTATTGAAACAGCAAACAAACTCAATGATTTCTTCTCCACCATAGGTAAAAAGCTGGCAAGCAAAATCCCAAGTTTTAATATTCCACCTAACGACTATCTCACTGGCACCTATCCGAACACACTATTCT
>WNWK01050781.1:0-12712 GCA_009830355.1 Cherax destructor | reverse complement strand
GTTTAAAAATATGTCTATCCAGTCATCGATACCATTAGCCTCGGAGAATTCTGTAGGCCATCAATCGTACCTAGCTCTGTTATGAAGTTACTTATTGAAGCCTCATCATGGAGTCTAAAAGAGACCTTGTTGTATTCCAATGGTTGTTTACTAATGTTTGTTAAGAGGAAGGTGAGGAGTGGTCAGTAGTGCTGTCTGTGATTATTCCTGTTTTAAAGGGAGTTAGTATATTAGTCCATATATGGTCAATTTTTGTTGCACTTGTCTCAGTTAGCCGGGTTTGGGTTTTTGTTATAGCTGGTATGAGTAGTGTGTTGTTCATATGGTTGAAAAATCAGACGGGCTGGTCATCTCTTAGGCCAAGGTTAATGTTGAAGTCTCCGCTAAGAGGTGGTGTTGCTTGTTCATTTGGTTGTTTGGATTAGTGTCCTTAATTTATCGCTAAAATTTGGGATGTTTGTATGAGGCATTGTAAATGGAAACCGATTGTTATAGGAGTCTTTAATTTTTTTTACAGTAAATTTGCAAAAATGTGTTCTTATATTCATCACTAAAAGAAGTGGTGCTACAACATTATAGAGTAATAGATGGCAATACCACCCCCAACTTTGTATGGTCTGAGGTTGTGGATTGCTGTGTATCCTGTAATGAGTATGTATATATCTATTGTGTCCTGTTTAAGCCAGGTTTCAATGAGAATAATACAGGAGAAGGTTGTCTTTAGGGACACAAGGAGTGCAAGAAGGTCATAATGTTTCAGGGACCTAATATTGTACGTATTGAGAACTGTAATATTTCTGGCATTACTTAGGACAGTGCTGGCTTGTGATGCTGTGTAATAGATTTTTGGGGTTTTTTGGGTTTGCAAATGGTCCATAGTTCATTAAGCAATGTTTCTAATGTTCATAAGAAGGTTTTCGTATGTAGCTGAATGCAGTATGCTTAGCCTGAGGGATTAAACTCCAATTTTTAAATACTGCACTTTGCTAGAAACTATTTCCTTATTAAATTTATTAAAACTTTCATTGTTAATGAATTTACACATACTCTATACTGTAATCTGCCATTATGAATTTTGCTGTATAATTTTTGGGGTGCTGTTTTAAACACTGAATTAAATTATTCCTCTTTAAATTTTTATCCGGCAGTTTCCACCGAGGTAGGGGGGCCCCAAAAAAAGAAAAAAAAAAAGTTTCTCATTTAACTTTGTAATGTATACAGGAAAAGGGGGTTACTACCCCCTTGGGCCCCCATTTAGTCGCCTTTTTCGACATGCATGGCTTAGGGAAAAAAATTTTTTCCCATTTTCCCATGGAATGAAAAAAACAAGAACAAGAACTAGTAAGGAAATAGAAAAAACCCCAGAGGGGTGTATATATCTTGTACTTGAGTGGGGGACCTAAGTGAAAGTAGAAGGAAACTTTCCTGAAATTTTCACGTTTATGAGACAAAAAAAGGGGACATCAGTAATCCTACCATCATGGGGAAACAATTAAAATTTGGGTTTTACCCCTTGGCGGGACAGTAGTACCCCCCTTTTGGTTTGTCTACCAACCTACTGCGTGGTAAAATTTAAAATTGTATTAGATAATGCCCCTTTAATTAAGAATCTACCATGCACCAATTCCTTTTTTTACACTTTTAAAAAAGAATGAAAGTTTTATGCATAACTATATTTTGTTAAAACTGGTGTCTCAAATCCTGTAAAACCTTTTTTAAAAAACGCCGTGAACCTGCAGAAAAGTAAGTTCTGTGCATTACAGGTACTGTATTACGGGAATATTCTTTGTTCCGGGGTTTTCATTTTTTAAAAAAATTTTAATACTGGGAGATTGTCGAATTTTTTTTTTTTTTTTTTTTTTTAAAAAGGGGGTAGTATTGTGGTTTTACTAGGCTTATGTTTTTCTTTTTAAAAGGGTAAAACAGTGTCCTTTCTGTTTTAGGTAGAAAATGCTCAACCAGAGAATGCAGCCAGTGAAATGGAAGAGGGGAGAGTTGATTCAGAAATAAAATTTGGTGATGAAAAAAGTAACACCGAAAATGTTAAAAAAGCTGATGAAAATTTTATCGACCTGTTTCCTTTTCCCCGGATGACTTGTTCCCCACCATGATGTCATTTTTATAAACCTGGTTTGTATTCCAAAAAAATTCAGTGTACTGTGCTGTATTATAATCTGGGGTTTTTCTTAAAAAAAATTTTTTTTAAAGGACAGGGGGGCACTATATCAAACAGTTTTAAAAATTTAAAAATTTTTTTTCTTTGATGGGGTTAAAAGTGTTTCCGGAACCTAAAAAGGGTTTTAGTTTTGTCGGGGGCCCGTTTTTTTGACCAGCCCGGAAAACCCAGGGCATGATAAACCCAGGGGACTGTTGGCCGACGCCGACGATAAAACAGCCCGGCTGGGGGGTACTGATTTTTGGTGCCTGCCCGGGGGCCCCCTTTTAAGAAAACCAGGGGTCATTGGTAACCCCAATGTATGCGGGGGAGGCAGTTAAACCCTTTTTTGGGCCCCCGGCACATTGTTTGTTTTTATCATGCTAAGGGGCCCCCGTTTTTTTGGGGGGTATTGCCCCCGTCTGGAGCTTTTGCTTCATAGGGGGTGATTTTCGGTGCAAGTTTTAAAAACCCCCTAGGTTTTTCCCAAAAAGAAATAACATGACCCCTGCCTGCGCTAGGGGGGGGGTTAAAAGGAACCGCTTCCCAGTAATTGAGATGTTTTATCCAGTTGTGTGGGGCATAAAAGGGGTTTTTTGTCATTTTCTAGGTCACTTTTCCAGCCGAAAAAGGGGGAGGTGGAATATTCCAGTTGATAGAAAAAAGGACCTGAAGGGGTTTCACTGGGTTGGCTTTCCCTGGTTTTGAAGGTTCTCATTATTCATCTTGTCATTTTTCTAGCAGATGCAGTTGATACATTGTTATGGTCTTTTAAGGTGAGACCTTCCTGACATGGCGTCCACTCCCAGGTCTTTGACATAGTTTTTCACTCTATTATTATTGGTTGGAAATTTGTTTTATACTCCTGATGTAGTTTTAATTTCCTCAAGTTTTCACCTGCCTCGGTGGGAGGCGGCCAAACTTATTGAAAAAAAAAAGTTTTCCTTATTGGAGTAATTGAAATTTCTCATCGTGAAATTATTATTGTTTTCTGCGGCCTATTCATAAAGATTTAGTTGATGTCCATGCTGGTCTTGCAGTCTGTTTTTAACCCCCTTAAACTGTCCACACGTGGAATGTACGTTCACTGCGCAGTGAGGGCCGTATATCTACGTTATTTACATTGATTTAATTTAGCTCGATGGAGGCCTGGGTCGCCTGAGCCGCGGAGAATGGGTCTGTGCCTGGTGTGCAGTATAGAAAAAATCGGGGACACCAGAGATTTGCCTCATGGTAGCCCCAGTTAGTTTCAGCCATCTTGGGTCAACATCGCTGGCACACCCCCGTGATTCCTCACGCCTCGTCGTGTGCCTCTACTATTCTCGAAGTGATAGAGACGCGAGCTTAGTGGATTTGACAGTGATATAACCACTAATCAAGAGTGAAACTATTGATAGTGTGAATGACCCTCAGCCCATCACCTCTGGGTGGCCAGTGTGGACAGTGTGTGGCCATGTGGACCCTCCCAGCCCAGCACATCTGATGTGGCCAATTAGCCCAGCTGGACCCTCAACCAAGCACCCTCCTGGGGTTGCTAGTATTTACTACCCAGGCAGCTCTGCAAGAGAGTATCATTTTCCATGTGTTATGATAGTACAATGATGGTGAGGTGATACTCTTTCAGTAGCGTTAAGTGATTTTATGCCCATAGACGATTCGTGAGGTGACAATGATTATCATTATTCACAGTGAAACGTACTTATGGCGTCATTTCCTACGTTCAGGCAGTGTGCCATATGTAGTCAGAGGGAGGCAAGGAGTCGTGGCAGTTGATCGCAAAGGCAAAGAAAAGAAGAAAGCCACTGATAGTGAGAGTGATAATGAGAGTACCTTTGGGATGGAGGAAGAGGTGGTGGGTGGCATGGTGCCTGGACCTCGTGGTGTGGTGTCTTGGTGGAACAAAGGACCACGAGGCACCCTCTCGTCATGTGTGAGCCACTCCCGTCCTCCTGCTCCCCAATCCAGCCACCACAGGTCCACCCTGCCATCTGATCATGAATGGAAGTGGACTGAACATACACCATTCGTACACATCCTTTCAATTTTGATGGCAGTGGAGTGGCATCATGCACTATCCCATCACAAATGAGTCTACAGAAGTTGGAGCTATTTTCAACTATACTTTGATGGGCAATAATGAACCTGATTGTTACTCAGACCAACCTGTACACGGTATACAATGGACCTTTGCAGATTTTTCAAATTGTCAGCTGCGCAGGTGGAAAGATACAACTGTGGCTGAAATGTATTTAATTCTGGCACTGTCATCCCTTATCCACACACATAAAAGAACAATATAGCAAACTACTGGTCCACAGACCACTTCTTTAAACCTCAGTCTTCGTGACCTCCTTCCTGCAACAGATTCCTTCTGTTGCTGAGAATTTTGCCTTCTCAGATAGGAATACAACCAAATATCCTCTAAATCCGGAATTTTTTTTTATGTATTTCAAGGGAAAAAATTCCCAGTGCCTACTTTTATCCATTAAAAGAACATTGTTGTTGTGAGTCCTTGATTCTGTTCAGGGACGCTGTCATTCAAACAATATATACCAAGCAAACGTAATGGGCTTTGGTATAAACTGTTTGTTATGTGTGACTGTGAGACTGGTCTTTGTTGGATGTCATTACCCTACACAGGAAAAAATACACTTGATGATCCAGGCGCATGTTGGGCATTTCTGGTGATGTTGTTCGCAGATGATGCAGCCATCCTTGGCAAGGGGGCCATACATTGTTCAACAACTTCCAAACCCTATGCTTGTGATTTCCTCGTGTGAACAATATTTTGATATATGTGGAACAGTGGGGAAGAAATAGAAACAAATCCCAAAAGTTCACTGGAGGAAGTGTAGTGCAGGCATTTCATCCAATGACATCATGGCACTGTCATGGCATGACAAAGGGTGACTTTTGCTGTCAACCATCCCCCCAGCAAAAAGGGGGCAAACCCAGCGAATAAGCAAGCTCAAAAATTTAACCTGTTGAAAAGCCGCTGTTTATCGACTATACAAACAATATCGACAAATTCGACAATTTTGTAACATGATGAAAATTTTGTTGACTGTGTCGTGGGATCAAGTGGTATATAAAAGTGTTTTCCACCTTGTGGACATTCATCTCAATGCCTTCAACATGTATGAAATAAAGACTGGGGCGACAACGATATGCGGAATTCACCTAAAAGTCATCAAACAGATGGAAGAAATTGGTACCACACCTACCTGCCCTCCACAGCGACCTGTCACCCCACAACAGCGGCCTGTCACTCCCAAAAGCGACCTGTCACTCCACAACCAGGGGGGATTTTGGGAAAAATCCCTAACTGTCACTGCCGTACCATTAAACCCTCTACTCCAAGAAAGTACTCTCAGAAAAAAGTGTGTTGTGTTTTGCTTACAGTACAGCGACCAATGCGAAAGACACATTAAAATTTTAGCAATGTGGTTTGGGACTCTTTGAATCATGCTTCTTCAGGGATCCTTTCAGTGGTGGACTTTTGAAACATAAATAGGACTGTAAATCCCTTGTATATATGTAAACAATAGTAATTTATTGAACCAGTTTTACAAAAATTTTTTTTATCAGTGTGAACATTTTTTTGTTTGTGACAGTATGATTATAATTCAGTAACAAACATTTGTGTCTAAACAAATGGCAATGAAATGAATAATCTGCATCAAAACATTATTATCATACAGAAAAAAACAGAAAATGGAAAAAAAAGGAAAAAACGATAAATGTTTCTTGTTTCTCAAGCGGCAGTGCTCCATGTTGCCGACACCCCATTATTGCCAAAGGGCTTTATCTCGGTAAGTACTGGCGCTAAAATGTTTTTACCTATCCTATTTATAAAATGTGCTCTTCATTTTTGAAAAACGATTTTTTTTTCAAAAAATTCGGTCATTTCCAGTGAACGTATTCTACGGATTGGACAGTTTAAGGGTTAATAGAGGACACTGTCATGCAGATTTGGATTTCAAAGGAGGAAACATGGTATTTATATCCTGTCTTTGTCAGATTGAGGAAAGAGGAACAAGATGGGAGCAAATTTCTGTCTTTGGAACAGGAAACTTTCCACCAACCCTCAGACTTTACTCTTTTACTACTGCTCTGTGTTCTGTTAGAAAATTATAGAATCATCACCAACTTTTCCTGTTATTCCTTTATCCAATTTTTTGTACTATTACACCATGGGCACACTTGAAAAACTTTTCAAATCATGTATATTACATCTGCATTCTGTTTATCTTCTAGAGCATCCAGGACTTTTCTAGTGGTCAGTAGTTGGGACAGACAGGAGCAAAAAGCTCCCAAACCCGCTCCCCGGTTGTGTAACTGATGGGTATCTAGATGGGGGGAATCTGCTTCTTAGAACCCTTTCAAGATTTTTATGATATGGGGACGTGCCCTATTTGGTCTGTAGTTTTTTGCTTTGCACAGCCCTTTTTGTGGAGTGGGGCTGTCTTGTTTTTTAGCAGCGGGGGCACCTGTGTCCATGCTCCCCCCCCATTGGATGCTAAAAGCACGTATTTGGGCTTCTTGCAAAATTCTTGATGAACACGAAATTCCCTGAGGGCTTTGGGGCCCGGGGCAGAGTGCATGGGCATGTCATTTTTCGCCTTTTCAAAGTCATTTTTGGGATCAGAATAATATCAATGGTTTGCGTCTCCCAAAATTTTGTCTCTCTCTCATAAAAATTCATTTGGGGCTTTGACTCTCAGTCCGGTTAGTGGCTCACTTCAAACAGTCATATTGGACTTAAGTAGCTCGCTCCCTTTCCTTGCTGTCATCTGTTGTGGACCCCCTCTCGTTTAAATAGGGGCCCAATACTGGATGTTGTTCTTGACTTTGATTTGGCATAAGAAAAGAAATACTTTGGGTTTCTTTCAATTTCATTTATGGCTTTTAGTTCTTCTCGCATTTCTTGACTCGTGTAAGATTCCTTTAGCTTTAGTTCGATGTCGCTCTGTTATTCTTTGCCTTCGCCTGTATAGGGAGCACCTTTCTCTTTCTAGTTTACATCTTCTCTTTTTCCTTAAAGGAATATGCCTTGAGCATTCCTGGAGTGCCACAGAGTTAATTTGTTCTAGACATAGGTTGGGATCCGTGTTACTTAGGCAATCTTCTCAGTTTATATCATTTAGGACTTGGTTTACTTGGTCCCACCTTAGGTTTTTGTTATTGAAGTTGAATTTGGTGAAGGCTTCCTTGTGACTGATCACATTTTGTCGGTTTGGAGCCCTGCGCATACATGTCTGAACCTCTATTATGTTGTGATCTGAGTATATTGTTTTTGATATGGCTACATTTCGTATCAGATCATCATTGTTAGTGAAGATGAGGTCCAGTATATTCTCCAATCTTGTAAGCTCTATTATTTGCTGGTTTAAGGTCAATTTGGTGGAGAGCTTTAAAAGCTCGTGTGTTTGCGAGTTTTCATCTGAGCTGCCTCCTGGTGTTATCTCTGCTACATTATTTGCTATTTCCCTCCATTTTAGATGCCTTAGGTTGAAATCCCCCAGGAGCAAGATGTTGGGGGCAGGAGCTGGAAGATTTTCCAGACAGTGGTCAAATTTTAAAAGCTGTTCCTGGAATGGTTGAGATGTTGCATCCGGAGGCTTGTATACAACCACAATGACCAGGTTTCTGTTCTCAATCTTTACTGCTAAAACTTCAACTGCATCATTTGAGGCATTTAGTAGTTCCGAGCATGTAAGTGACTGTGATATACAGGACAGGTTCCCCTCCTTTTTCCTGTTCACTCTTTTGCGTCTGTATAGGTTGTAACCCGGGATCCATATTTCATTGTCCAAGTGATCCTTTGTGGGTCTCTGTGAAAAATGCGAACATTGCATTTGACTCTGTAAGCAGCTGGCTTTAGACCCTGTATGTTTGCAAAGATGAGTGTCGTCGGATTAGTGGTAGGAGGAGGGTCTTTTTTTTCCTGGCACTAATATCTGCTGTTTTGGAGTGGAGGCCATAGACTGTGATTCCACTCCAGAAATGATCGGAGTTGGTGTACGATTTCTGTCATTTCCTGCCAGCTTTTTTGCCTTCCTGGTGCTAAAAAAACCTCTCTGTGGAGTGGCTGTGTCTAATCAAACAAACAAACAAATTTTATTTCCTTGCAAGTTTACATTGAGGTTATGTAATTACAATAATGAGTTGCAGTGAAAAGAGAGAGACTATCATGGCATGGCATTATGGGCAGACTAAATTTAATGGCTTACAGACTACTTAATACTAGGGAAATTGATCACAGTTTAAGTTGTACATCTGTTTTTATTTATAGTAGAAAGTAAGTTTACTCAAATTACAATCTGGGGATATTGCATTGGGACAAGTTGAAAATATTTTGTAGATTGTTTATATCAGTAGTAAATATTTAAATTATATTATGGGATTATAACATTGTGCGTTGTTGAAAGTAGTTTACAGTATGAGAATGCTACAATTGGGTGTAAGGCAGTATTGTTTTGGACAGGTATTTATACTACAATGTAGTATTAATTAAAGTGTGAACTTTGGGCATCTAGTTTTGAAGTTTTAAGATTTAGGTAATTGGGAGATTTTTTGGTAAAGTTAAATATTGAGTATTTAGTTTAGGGTTTTTCCATGGTCTGGATGTTCTGTATCTTCTTGTCCCCTTTAAGTGGTGTGCCTGGCAATATTAGTTATAGCACTATCTTTTCTGAATTGAAGAGTGACACATTTCAGGGTGGAAAAGCTTACAGGAAGGGAGGTTGCATTTTCCTGTTGTCATATGGGCATGGCATTTTCTGGGGTGGTCAAAGTTGCATGTCCCATCTGTTATTCTAGATATTCCATGCCTGCAGATACCAAGTGCATAGAATTTGCATAGGCCTGGTTTCTGTTTGCCTTGGTTTTTTGTGAATGTGTTCCCTGGTGAGTGTTTTCATATCTCATTACTATCTTCAGCACTAATACTAACAACTAATACTAACAATGTAGCATTCATCAGTTATTTCTGGTAATTTATCTTCACTATTTCTTGGGGCATGTTACATGTCATACAATATTGTTAAGCACAAAGAAAGCCACAAACATGAATGAGCATTTCAGGTAGACTAATCCTAATACTTACACACTACTTAACCCTTTGAGGGTCCGTCCTGTATTTTTCCGGCATTGAAGCCAGGTTTCAAGCCATAGTGCTTACTCATGAGCTCAGCTCACTCAGATAAGCTGTGAGCAGTAAATTTGGGCCTAGATATGAAAGAGTGCATCTATGTGGTAAGTGTGCACCATATAAAACAAATCCTGCACCATGCAGTGCATAATGAGAAAAAACTGTGACCAGACTCGTGGAACTCTGTGTTCATCAAGAATTGCAAGAAGCCCCTATCACGTGCTCTTAACATTCTATGGAGAGGGAGCATGAACACGGGTCGTCCAACAGCTGCTAAAAACAACAGACAGCCCCACTCCACAAAGGGGACAGTAAAGCAATAGCAAAGAACTACAGACCGATAGTGCTAACGTCCCATATCATAAAAATCTTTGAAAGAGTTCTTAGAAGCAAGATCGCCACCCATCTAGATACCCATCAGTTACACAACCCAGGGCAGCATAGGTTTAGAGCAGGTCTCTCCTGTCTGTCTCAGCTACTGGACCACTATGACAAGGTCCTGGATGCTCTAGAAGACAAACAAAATGCAGATGTAATATACACACTTTGCAAAAGTCTTTGACAAGTGTGACCATGGTGTAATAGCACACAAAATGCGTGATAAAGGAATAACAGGAAAAGTTGGTAGATGGATCTATAATTTCCTAACAAATAGAACACAAAGAGTAGTAGTAAACAGAGTAAAGTCTGAGGCAGCTACAGTGAAAAGCTCTGTTCCACAAGGCACAGTACTTACTCCTATATTGTTCCTCATCCTCATATCTGACACAGACAGGGATATTAGCCACAGCGCCGTGTCTTCTTTTGGAGATAATAATTTTTTTTTTTTTTCAACAAGTCGGCCGTCTCCCACCGAGGCAGGGTGACCCAAAAAGAAAGAAAATCCCCAAAAAGAAAATACTTTCATTATCATTCAACACTTTCACCACACTCATACATAATCACTGTCTTTGCAGAGGAGCTTAGATACGACAGCTGAGAAAAGTCCCTCCCAGCTGTCACTATCTCAGACCCCTCCTTTAAAGTGCAGGCATTGTACTTCCCATTTCCAGGACTCAAGTCCAAATAAATCAATTAACTGGTTTCCCTGAATCCCTTCACAAAATGTTACCCTGCTCACACTCCAACAGATCGTCATGTCCCAAAAACCATTCGTCTCCATTCACTCCTATCTAACACACTCACACATGCTTGCTGGAAGTCCAAGCCTCTCGCCCACAAAACCTCCTTTACCCCTTCCCTCCAACCTTTTCTAGGACGACCCCTACCCCGCCTTCCTTCCCCTACAGATTTATACGCTCTCCAAGTCATTCTACTTTGATCCATTCTCTCTAAATGACCAAACCACCTCAACAACCCCTCTTCAGCCCTCTGACAAATACTTTTAGTAACTCCACACCTTCTCCTAATTTCCACATTCCGAATTTTCTGCATAATATTTACACCACACATTGCCCTTAGACAGGACATCTCCACTGCCTCCAGCCTCCTCCTCGCTGCAGCATTTGCAACCCATGCTTCACACCCATATAAGAGTGTTGGTACCACTATACTTTCGTACATTCCCTTCTTTGCCTCCATGGATAACATATAATAATATAATAATATAATAATAATATAATAATATAATAATAATAATATAATATCTTTATTTACTACAAGTACATGTACATGGTATACAGGCCTAGCTGACATCAATGACATATTACTATATAGAAAGTCCCTTGTTATGCTAAGCATTTCGGGTAGATTAGGTCAGTGTCCCAGGATGCGACTCACACCAGTCGACTAACACCCAGGTACCCATTTTACTGATGGGGAACATAGACAACAGGTGTAAAGAAACACACCCAATGTTTCTGCCCTGGCTGGGAATCGAACCCAGACCCTCGCTGTGTGAAGCGAGAGCTTTAGCCACCAAGCCACCAGAGCCCCCGAATCTGCATAACAGTGTCCTCCATTGAAGACACCGCAAGACTCCAGGCGGACATCAACCAAATCTTTAAATGGGCCGCAGAAAACAATATGAAATTCAATGATGAGAAATTTCAATTACTCCGATATGGAAAACGTGAGGAAATTAAAACTGCATCGAAGTATAAAACAAATTCCAACCACAAATACCTGTCATTGCCAAAGAAACCCTGCCTGTACCCCAATTCAAAACGATGCTAAAAAACCACCTTCTCACCCAAACCTAAATGCACAATATCAAACATTCCCAACAAAGTAGAATAATCACTTAAATGTAAAAACCTGATTAATCACTTAAATGTAAAAACCTTTTATGAATAATACATACTAAACTAACTGTTTCTATAACATTTACATTATAATGACCACATAAACTGTAACTGCAATGCAACTAATTGTTTTAAATTATCTCACTCAATTAGTTGCATTGCTACAATTAATAAATTCTTATGTTCAACTTATATTCAAATTTTACAACTTAGATACACAATTATACTTATTTTATAAATTATCAACCATAATTTTTTACCATGTAGTTTACTATTAATTAATCTTAAGAATGCCCGCAATGCACAGCATATTAGGGGCTTTTGGCATGTACATCTCATTTATACCTATGTATCATTGTATCATGTCTACCTATGTATCATTGTACCATGTCTAAATAAACTATTATTATTATTATTCTTATTACAATAGAGCGAAAAACTAATGTAAATGACCAGGGAGTGATTATGTCGTAAGATCTCGCCTTCAAAGACCATAACATTATATCAATCACAACTGCTAGAAAAATGACTGGATGGATAATGAGAACCTTCAAAACTAGGAATGCCAAGCCCATGATGACACTCTTCAGGTCACTTGTTCTATCTAGGCTGGAATATTGCTGCACACTAACAGCAGGTGAAATTGCCGAACTAGAAAATGTACAGAGAATCTTCATGGCACACATAACTGCAATAAAACACCTCAATTACTGGGAACGCTTGAAGTTCCTAAACCTGTACTAAGTTATGTGTATCCTTGGCACCTTGGGACAGGCAGCTGCTTAATGATAGTGCAATACCTTTAAAAAGCAAGCTTAAGGACAGCCTTTTAAAAGCCTTTAAAAGATTGTATCAAGAAAAAACAGTAATGAAGGCTCATCTTTGGTGGATATATATTTTCATCTTCAACTATAGTAACCTCTTGATTCCCATTCAGTAATTGACTGCATGTTGTGTGTAAACATAACTGTGATTGTGATGATTTACTTTCAGAAATATGCAAGTGTGTTGGTAAATCTTCCCTCATGTATGTACCAGGAAGTACTGAGATATGTAAGAAAATTCTTAAGGTAATATTTCCAAGTTTTCAATTTAATTTACAGTTTTTATATCAATTGTCTTTTTTATTAGATCAGACTTTTGTTCATTCACAACTCATTT
>WNWK01050780.1:0-12712 GCA_009830355.1 Cherax destructor | reverse complement strand
TTTGTCTCCACAGACTCAAAGTGCCCACTCCCCCTTTTTACCCATCACCCAGGATTCACCCATCCTTCAAGCCCCATCGCTAAATTTCCACCCCCAAATATCTGAGTACATTCCCCTCCTCCATACTTCCCCCCCAATCTGATATCCAATCTTTCGTCCCCTAATCTTTTTTTATCCTCATCACCTTCC
This sequence comes from Cherax destructor, assembly GCA_009830355.1. Lineage (NCBI taxonomy): Eukaryota > Metazoa > Arthropoda > Malacostraca > Decapoda > Parastacidae > Cherax > Cherax destructor. Next base: position 12,523 of record WNWK01050780.1, on the reverse strand, counting down.
TTTTTCCTTTAAAATTTCACTTTCTTTTTTCTTTAAAACCCTAGCCCCGCTCCACAAAGGGGCAGTAAAGCAAACCAAAAGAACTACAGACCAATTGCGCTAACGCCCCAAATTCAAAAAAAAATCTTTGAAAGGGTTCTAAGAAGAAAGATCGCCCCCATCTTGATACCCATCAAAAAAACCCGGGACAGCATGGGTTTGACGGCCGCTCCTTTGCCCCAACACTACCCACGACAAGGTCCTGGATGCTCTAAAAATAAACAAAAGCAGATGTTAAAACACAGATTTTGCAAAAGCCGAAAAGGTGACCAGGGTTTAATAGCACAAAAAAATGGTGATAAAGGAATAACAGGAAAAGTTGGTAGATGGATCTAAATTTCCAACATGTAGAACACAAAGAGTAGTAGTCAACAGAGTAAAGTCTGAGGCAGCTACTGTAAAAAGCCCTGTTCCACAAGGCACAGTACTTGCCCCCATCCTATTCCTCACCCTCATATCAGACATTGACGGGGTTTTTAAACAGTGCGGGTTTTTCCCTTTTGCAGATGAACCCGAATCTGTATGACAGTGTCCACCGTTGAAGACACTAAGACTCCAAGCAGACATAAACCAAATCTTTAAATGGGCTGGAAAACAATATGAAGTTCAATGATGAAAATTTCAATTACTCAGATACGGAAACGTGAAGAAATTAAAATCTCAGGGTACAAAACTAATTCCAACCACAAATAGCGCGAAAAACTAAGTCAAAGACCTGGGAGGATCATGTCAGAGGATCTCACCTTCAAGGACCATAACAATGTAGCAATTGCATCTGCTCGAAAAATGACAGGATGGATAATGAGAACTCAAAACCAGGGATGCCAAGCCCATGTTGACACTTTACAGATCGCTTGTTCTATCTAGGCTGGAATATTGCTGCACACTAACTGCACCTTTCAAGGCGGGTGAAATTGCTGACCTTGAAAATGTGCAGAGAACCTTCACCGACGCATAAGTGCGATAAACCACCTCAACTACTGGGAACGCTTGAAGTTCCTAAACCTGTACTCTCTAGAACGCAGGCGGGAGAATCATTATTATATACACATGGAAATTCGAGGGCTTAGTACCAAACTTGCACACAAAAATTACTCCCTACGAAAGCAAAAGACTCGGCAGGCGATGTAACATCCCCCAATGAAGAGCAGGGTGCCACTAGTACGTTGAGGGACAACACAATAAGTGTCAGGGGCCCAAGATTGTTCAACTGCCTCCCAGCATACATCAGGGGATTACCAACAAGCCCCTGGCTGTCTTCAAGCAGGCACTGGACAGGCACCTTAAGTCGTACCTGATCAGCCGGGCTGTGGTTCGTACGTTGGACTGTGTGGGCCAGCAGTAACAGCCTGGTTGATCAGGCTCTGGTCCAACAGGAGGCCTGGTCCAACCGGGCCGCGGGGGCGTTGACCCCTGGAATTCTCTCCAGGTAGACTCCAGGTAAGGCTTATTGGTCTATAGGTCGAAGCTAAGGACCTGTCACCTGCCTTGTAAATAGGTATTACATTTGCCCTTTTCCACTTGTCTGGCACTATGCCAGTTTGTAGTGATATTCCTTTAAAACTCTTGCAAACAGTTCATCAGGGCCTGGGGATTTGTTAGGTTTTAATTTCTCTATTTGTCTGAGGACCATGTCACTAGTTACCCCAATCGAGCATAGTCTATTATCTTCCTGTTCTACATAATTTATTATTTCTGGAATTCTGCTAGTATCTTCCTGAGTAAAAACTGAGAGGAAGTAAGTATTGAAAATTTCACACATATCCTTATCACTGTCCGTGATCTGTCCTGAGTTACTCTTAAGTGGGCCTATCTTGTCCCTAATCCTACTTCTGTATACCTGAAAGAACCCTTTTGGGTTAGTCTTCGAATCCCTTGCGACCTTAGCCTCATAATCCCTTTTTGCTTTTCTTATTCCTTTTTTTATTTCTCTTTTTAATTGAAAATATTGATTTCTTATCTGTCCATCCCCTCTTGATACGTCTATATGTGCCTCTTTTGACCAATGAGATGTTTTAATCTATTGTTCATCCATTTAGGATCATTTTTGTTAGATCTAATTTCCCTACTTGGAACAAAAAGTTGTCTGGGCAGCTAGAACTACGCCTGAAAAGTCATATTGGCAACCAAAACCACCTACCTGACCCATAGTCAGGTCATCCTAATTTAGCCCACCTATGTAATTTCTCAGCCCCATGAAGTCGGCTACACGAAAGTCTGGAACAGAGACATGATTGCAGTTACCTGGGTAATTCCATGATATATTAAAACTAAGTGATTTGTGATCGCTTTCCCAAGCTCTTCATTAACCTCAAGATTATTAATTAGTGAAATATATATATATATATATATATATATATATATATATATATATATATATATATATATATATATATATATATATATATATATATTAAATATATAGAGGTACCACCTCTAGAAATTAATTAGGGATATCTCAGAGACAATATATATATATATATATATATATATATATATATATATATATATATATATATATATATATATATATATATATATATATATATATATATATATATATATATATATATATATATATATATATATATATATATATATATATATATCGTCTTCTGAGGATGAGGTCCCCAATTAATTAATTTCTAGAGGTGGTACCTCCCTATATTTAAATATTATATATATATATATATATATATATATATATATATATATATATATATATATATATATATATATATATATATATATATAGAGGTAAGAACAGAGAGTAGGATTGCAGATGAGCAAGGAGGCTTTAGAGTGGGTAGGGGATGTGTAGATCAAGTGTTTACAGTGAATCATATATGTGAACAGTATTTAGATAAAGGTAGAGAAGTTTTTATTGCATTTATGGATTTAGAAAAGGCATATGATAGAGTGGATAGGGGAGCAATGTGGCAAATGTTGCAAGTGTATGGAATAGGTAGTAAGTTACTGAAGGCTGTAAAGAGTTTTTATGAGGATAGTGAGGCTCAGGTTAGGGGTGTGTAGGAGAGGGAGATTACTTCCCGGTAAAAGTAGGTCTTAGACAGGGATGTGTAATGTCACCATGGTTGTTTAATATATTTATAGATGGGGTTGTAAAAGAAGTAAATGCTAGGGTGTTGGGGAGAGGGGTGGGATTAAATTATGGAGAATTAAATGCAAAATGGGAGTTGACACAGTTACTTTTGCTGATGATACTGTGCTTATGGGAGATTCTAAAGAAAAGTTGAAAGGTTAGTGGACGAGTTTGGGAGAGTGTGTAAGGTAGAAAGTTTAAAGTGAACATAGATAAGAGTAAGGTGATGAGGGTATCAAACGATTTAAATAAAGAAAATTGGATATCACATTGGAGAGAGGGATTATGGAAGAAGTAAATGTTTTCAGATATTTGGGAGTTGATGTGTCAGTGGATGGGTTTATGAAGGATGAGGTTAACCATATAATTGATGAAGGAAAAAAGGTGAGTGGTGCATTGAGGTATTTGTGGAGACAAAAAACGTTATCCATGGAGGCAAAGAAGGGAATGTACGAAAGTATAGTGGTACCAACACTCTTATATGGGTGTGAAGCATGGGTTGCAAATGCTGCAGCGAGGAGGAGGCTGGAGGCAGTGGAGATGTCCTGTCTAAGGGCAATGTGTGGTTAAATATTATGCAGAAAATCTGGAATGTGGAAATTAGGAGAAGGTGTGGAGTTACTAAAAGTATTTGTCAGAGGGCTGAAGAGGGTTGTTGAGGTGGTTTGGTCATTTAGAGAGAATGGATCAAAGTAGAATGACTTGGAGAGCGTATAAATCTGTGGGGGAAGGAAGGCGGGGTAGGGGTCGTCCTAGAAAAGGTTGGAGGAAGGGGTAAAGGAGGTTTTGTGGGCGAGGGCTTGGACTTCCAGCAAGCATGTGTGAGCGTGTTAGATATGAGTGAATGGAGACGAATGGTTTTTGGGACATGACGATCTGTTGGAGTGTGAGCAGGGTAACATTTTGTGAAGGGATTCAGGGAAACCAGTTAATTGATTTAGTTGGACTTGAGTCCTGGAAATGGGAAGTACAATGCCTGCACTTTAAAGGAGGGGGTCTGAGATAGAGACAGCTGGGAGGGACTTTTCTCAGCTGTCGTATCTGAGCTCCTCTGCAAAGACAGTGATTATGTATGAGTGTGGTGAAAGTGTTGAATGATGATGAAAGTATTTTCTTTTTGGGGATTTTCTTTCTTTTGGGTCACCCTGCCTCGGTGGGAGACGGCCGACTTGTTGAATATATATATATATATATATATATATATATATATATATATATATATATATATATATATATATATATATATATATATATATATATATATATATATATATATATATATATATATATATATCAATCGTGCAAACAATCCTCCCAGAAGTCACTACTACCACTCCATCCAACAGTACCCTCCTGGGAGCACCGCTGGGTCACCACGCCATCGACACTGTCCTCAAGGACAAAGTGAATGACCTGAAAAGAATGGAGGAGAGAATAAGTGATCTTGATGCCCATGATGCCCTGTATCTCCTCACAAGGTGTCTTACTATGCCAAGACTCACTTCTTGAGGTGCGCACCCTCTTTTGAAAACCCAACACTTGACAGAGTATGACGCACTCCTGAGATCAACCTTCAAGAAGGCACTGAATCTGTCACTAGAGGATCAGCAATGGGAGAGGCAACCCTCCCAGTGCGACTGGGAGGTATAGGGTGCGAAAGCAAGGCAGGTAGCGTTACCTGCTTTTCTGTCATCGTGTTTGGCCTCCTGTGGATTAGTCAAGAGGATTGTCCCTGAACGTTTGAGAGGTGTGGTGGGAGCTCAAGACCCCAAGTTCATTGAAGCAGCAGTGCAGTGGGACATCCTGGCAAACTCCTCCAGTAAACCAGCTCCTCCCAAAGAGCACAAACAGTCCCACTGGGACAAACCGATCATGGAAAAAATTTCCAACACAATGCTCACCAACGCTTCAGGAAAGGACAAAGCTCGTCTCCTAGCGGTGAAGGCACAACACTCAGGAGATTTCCTTCTAGCTGTTCCCAATTCCTCTCTGGGGACTCGACTCGACCCACAGGCCATTCGGATTGGTGTTGCTCTTCGCCTAGCCGCCCCCATACTCACCGAACATAGGTGTATTTGCGGCACGGCGACGGCTGATCAGTTCGGACTTTATGGTCTAGTGTGTCACACATCAGAAGGGAAGTATGCTAGACATGAGGAGTCAATGACATCATAAAGAGAAGTCCTGCACAGCCGTTGCCCAGCTCAACGGGAACCCCAAGTGGATGGAAGTCAAAGCGTCCTGATGGAGCCACCATGCTACCCTGGAAGGATGGTAAGCAGATTGCTTGGGACTACACCTGTGCTGCAACATTGGCAGACACCTACCTGCCACACTCCTTAGCCGAAGGGGGTGGAGCTGCCAGCCACAGGGAGACCCAGAAGACCCGCAAATATGAAGACCTTCCCTCTTGCTATAAGTTCATCCCAATAGGGTCGGAGACCTATGGAGCATGGTGCAAGTGTGCTCTAAAGTTTCTCAAGGAGCTGGGTGGAAAAATCATCATAGAAACCAAGGACCACAGGGCGACCAGCTTCCTCTTTCAGAGACTCAGTGTTGCGATCCAGAGGGAAATGCATGCAGTATTCTGGGCACGCGGCCCACTGCCGGGGAGTTGGACGAAGTATTTGACATGTAGCTCTGAGTTGTTATCTATGTTGTTTTACTCCCCATTGTATTTTGTCTTGAAATAAAGTTTGTATAAAAGATGGGGTGGTAGGGAAGTGGAATATTCAAATGGCTTCAGAAAGAAATCTAAATATTCTTCCTTGAAGTCTTTTTATCCACTTCTCCGAGGCAATGGGTCCCACAATTGACACCAGAGGTGGACCCCATCCTATATATATATATATATATATATATATATATATATATATATATGGTGCATATTATCTTTCATATAATTTTATACTGCTAATATTTTCAGTATTAGCTAAATTGAAAATATCCTGCCTTATATTATTATTTGACTTAGCTTATATCATTAGGTAGGATGTAACATTTACACTTTCTATTCTCATTGTTTGAGTGTTGAGTCGCTGCCCGCATTGACAAACTACCTTGTTAACTACCACCTCGCTTGTTTACCTGCTGGCTTCTCTGAAGTAGCCGGGCGAGTCACGTGATCAGCCACGTGATCGCACCTGGACTGCAGGAAGGCCTTCGACACAGTTCCTCACATGAGATTAGTAAAGAAGTTGGAAGAACAAGCAGGTATAACAGGAAGGGCACTGAAATGGATCAGGGAATACCTCAAAGGGAGGCAACAACGGGTCATGGTGCGTGGTGAGGTATCACAGTGGGCGCCTGTGACGAGCGGTGTACCGCAGGGGTCAGTCCTAGGACCAGTGTTATTCCTGGTATATGTAAATGACATGACGGACGGGATAGACTCAGAAGTGTCTCTATTCGCGGATGATGTGAAAATAATGAGGAGAATCACATCGGAAGAGGACCAGGCAGGGCTGCAAACAGACCTGGACAAGCTCGACATCTGGTCTAGCAATTGGCTTCTCGAATTCAATCCCTCCAAATGCAAAGTCATGAGGATCGGAGAAGGGCAAAGAAGACCGCTGACAGAGTACAAGCTAGGCGGACAAAGGCTACAAACCTCGGCAAAGGAGAAAGACCTTGGAGTGAGTATAACGCCAAGCACGTCTCCGGAGGCACACATCAACCAGATAACTGCGGCAGCATATGGGCGACTGGCAAACCTAAGATTAGCGTTCCGTTACCTTAACAAGGAATCGTTCAAGACACTGTATACCGTGTACGTCAGGCCCATACTAGAATATGCAGCACCAGTCTGGAACCCACACCTGGTCAAGCACGTAAAGAAACTAGAGAAAGTGCAAAAGTTTGCGACAAGGTTAGTTCCACAACTCAGGGGTCTGTCTTATGAAGAAAGATTGAGGTAAATAGGACTAACAACACTGGAGGAAAGAAGGGTCAGAGGATACATGATAACGACATACAAAATACTGCGGGGAATTGACAAGGTAGACAGTGACAGGATGTTCCAGAGAGGGAACACAGAAACAAGGGGACACAACTGGAAGCTGAAGACTCAGATGAGTCAAAGGGATGTCAGGAAGCATTTCTTCAGCCATAGAGTAGTCAGGAAGGGGAATAGTCTAGAGAAAGATATAGTGGAGGCAGGAACCATACATAGTTTTAAGACAAGGTATGATAAAGCTCATGGAGCAGGGAGAGCAGAGACCCAGTAGCAGACAGCGAAGAGGCGGGGCCAGGAGCTGAGTCTCGACCCCTGCAACCACAATTAGGTGAGTACAATTAGGTGAGTACCTGAGCTTGGACACTGTCTTGCCTCCCTTGCTCGCTCTCTTCTATGTTGGTCCTTGTTCGACCAACATCTCTCTCTCTCTTGTTGTTTGTTCATTATTTAGACTCTTTCGGTAGAGTATGATTTCGGTGGTGAGACGAAACATACTTCTTGTAACTCTGTGTAACTCTATTCACAGAGAATAGTTTAGACTTAGTGATTTTTGACGGTTTACTGAGGTTGTGTGTCGCACTGACACTCTAAGTTTACTCAGGTCCCAAGCTACTGCTTCTGACCTACTTTGGTTGGGCATCTATGCACTGTTGTAGTCGGGGATTTGGGTATGCTGAACTTTGATTCAGTATTAAGGGAGTTTTGTGCCTTTTACGGAGGATCTGTTGAAGGTCCCCAGTTAGGGTCATTATTTTGTCTCCTTATACCTGACGTTATGCTTGTGCTTGTTGTATTATTGTTGTTCAGTGAATTGTTCATCTTACTGTTCAAGCAAGCTGCCCTGATTGTCTTGTTAGTCAAGAAGTTAAATTATTTGAAGACGTTTAGTAAGTCACTGTTTAAGTCGAGTCTTGTCAAGACATATCGAACAACTTGGAGCTTACACACATTCACACACACTTGCTTCTATATACTAGTATTGTTATAATTGCTGACAACGTACAGACGGTACTTTAAGAGTCAAAAGATATAAATTGTGCCTTCAGCACTATATAAACTATATAAACTAATTGCTAACTTCTTATACTAATTGTTAAATTCTCAATGTTTAAATTCCAGTACCTAAATTTTGTAAACCTAACCTAACCTTACAATCTGTATATTCATTGTATAGCTATTGAGTAAGACCTATCATAAGACTGCCAGAAAAGCCTAGGCATACCTAGGCATATTATGGCCATCTTGTAATAACAACTTTAATGTATAACTATAAGTACCCCCCACTTTGTATTACATGAAATAAAGAATTTGAATTTGAATTTGAATACTACTACTAGAGAAGTGTAGGAGCTTATACCCTAATTTATATCAAACTGGTTTACTTTGGATTTTGTCCACCTAGACTACTTTGTTAATAAGCTTCTCAATTTTCATTTCTTTAGTTAGTATCTTATCAGTTGCAATCCTAAAACACTATTAACATTTATGATAAACTTTAAAGGATAAGTGGACCAGTATACTGACTGTTACAAAAACCCAGGAACAGGCTGAATGCTAGAGGAAAGACCTAGTATTTTCTGGAGATTTCTATAGTTTATAGATATTGTGGGGAATTAAGAGATTACCTGTCTGGGCTTCACCGCCACTTACAACAAAACAATCTCCCGGGAGTGGACCGACTAGTATAATTTTACCGCGGTTACCCCGTTGAGGCGTGTGAGAAAACTTGCCCCACTCCTGGTCACATTTAAGGGGACCCTTCGATATTCTCACTCTAAATCCACATCTATCCTTGACCAGTTTATTAAGAATGAGTAACACCAATGGTTACGGTATTGTTAAATTTTGTGGACTGTATAGGTTGATGTCTGACTGATTGGGAAAAGGGGGGAAAAAGAGACAACTCAATATCACCCCCCCTTTTTATCCGTGCCATTGCTTTCCCCTTGAAGATCCCGTCATTATCATTCCCACCGTAAACCCACATTATCCCAACATCCTTTTACTGGCCAGACGGTTGCTAAGACAATAAGAGTACTTACGTGGGAAAGAAACAACATTCTTGTCGCTTTTTTTCGGGGGGATCTGGGGGTCCTGCTCGGTAGATTATTCTTCCGGCAAGACGATGATGTTGGTGGTTGTCCCGGGGGAGTCAAGAAAGATTGATCCCTTGAACTTTTTTACGCCCACGAGCCGGGGGCGTTATTTAACGTGGTTGGTCGGGGTGGGTTTTTCTATTCCTCAAAAAACCCCTTCATTAGAGTTTATACGCATCACTTTACCCTTTTCCCCCACGTCGGTTAAATGTCCCATTAATTTACTCTCGTTAGAAGTTAATCCATTAATAAGGTAAGATGAACACGATCGAATCGACGCACATTTCCGCCATCAACCCCCCCCATGACGGCGTCGCTCACTGTTTAACACATTATCACTCTATTATTATAGCCTTGGACTTAATGTCCCACATAATGAGCGAATATTCAAAATTCACTATTGTGAAGAGAGACCATTAACCGCGTTTGGGGCCGTAGTAAACGCCTTTTTCCATCTCCATTATATCCGCCCCCTCCCATCGTTCACCTCGATTCGCTTATCCCAAAGGCGACTGCCTGGGCCCCCTTCTTTCCCCCCAGCACCCCGTACCCACGCTACCGTCGTGATAGTTCTTTTTTTATCTCGGGAAAATACGAACCAACAGCCACACTTTAAAATTTTATATTAGAAAGGCTATCGAGTATAACCTTTGGGGAAAAAAACAATATTTTCCCCCCCCGGGGTACAGAGTTCGTTGTTAGACGATTCAAATCGAGTCATTTTTAAACAGGAGTTTCCAGCCCCCCCGGGGGGGAAAGCTGTCTTCCTGGTAGGCCGAACCACACTTTCTGTCTCTGGTATCCCCTGGTCTGTGTCGTCTTCAACATCATTTTTTCCCCTTTCCCTTTTGGGTTTGTTCAATTGATAGAACTCCCTTTAATTCTAAGGGGATTAACTTTTTGGTAGGGGAAACCCCTTGGCCTCGACACAACATTTTTACATTCCTGACAAAAACCCTGAGCGTCGGGGTACAATGTTCCCCATCTTACCCAGAGGCCACAATTTTTTAGGTTGCTCAGTACCCTTTTAAACAATGTCCCCCGGGGTTAATATTCTTTGATTACCCTTTGACGCACCATAAAAATGCACGTAGTGTAAGGAATACTCTTTACCCCAAAATTTTGGGCCAGGGGGTTAATTCTTATTTAACATCTTAAATTTACCCCTTAAACCCGTCACATTATTATAATCTTCATAAATTTTTCAGGATTATCTCTATAGATAGGTGCACCCTTTTAGTTTCCGCCCACATATCAAGTGAAAGGGTAAAATACTTCTGCTTTGGGAGTATCAAAAATGATAGGGACGAAATCCGATTCTCTGCCTCCACTAATACTGCCCGGAATTCCCCCCAATTAAATTTCCCCTCTCCGGTGTAGTACTTCGCAGACACCCACTGTACCTATCAGTTTTTCCCTTCAACCCCCCTTCCCCCGAGGGCCCTGGGATTTTAAACTTCCAGCCACCCCCTTTTGCTGATTTAACAGGGCTTTCCTTTTTATTTTTAACCCCCCCAAAAGTTTTGCTCCCGCCACAAAGTTAGTGGCATTATCTGAAATCATTAGTCTCGGACAGGATTCCTAGCTGCAAATTTACGAAACAGCTGTATGAACTGTTTTAGACAAATCCTGTGCCACTTCTAATGTACTGCCCTTTGGGGCAAAAGTGAATAAACACACATACACCTTTAAAGGAACACCATATGCAGTACCCGTTAAAATGATGGGGCCACCGTAATCTACACCGGTTTTTATCAAATGGTTTAAAACGCACTCGTTCCTTTTTGGGAATGGTGGAGGTCCTGGATACATATAGGTTCCGGGGTCCACTGACGGCCACTACACATGTCTTGATGACTTTTTTTCACACTCCCCCGTCCTTTTGGGGGGCCCCAAAGTTTCCCCCAAAACAATTTAAGGTATCTTGTACTCCACCATTCATCACATTTTTATGGGCATTTAATACAATTTTAAATTGTCAGATGATGAGTCTTGGGGCAGGATAGGGGGGTTTTGCATATTCACCCAAAAATTCCCCCATTTTTTAATCTACCCGCACTTGATTACGTCATCCTCCAAGTAAGCCCCAATTTTTTATTATTGAACCCTTCCCAAGTTTTTTTCCTCCCCCTTGCAATTTAATCTCCTCTCCATAGATTTCTCCGTACTATCTGTACCCAGTATTTCAGGGGATGAGGAAAAAAAATCGGGATATTCATCTTGTTTATAATTTAAACACCAACTTCGTGACATTAATCAACTTTGGGAAGGATGAGTATCTATTTTTTTCAATGGCTAAGGAGGGGGCCCAGGACTGGAGCCGGTTCACAGTAATTTACCGGAGCAATATGCGCCTTTTAAACAGGCCAGTTAATTTTATCCGATAGAATGTTATTAGATAGATCGAGATAAAACATACAGACACACAGAGGATTCTGCTAGTTGACTTTCCCCCCTGGGTCACAGCAGCTCTGACTTGGTTTTTTGTTTCCCCGATCCCCCCCTTTGGGGGGGGGAATTTTACCTTTTTCCGATTTAGTTATGCAAATCGTGTCAAGATCAAACCCAACAGTGGCACTGTGAATGATTCATCCCCAAATTGCTCTAGCAGTTGCTGTTAAGAGCGTGCTACAGGTAAAATTTAACACCATATTGACCCTGAAAAAGCATTTATTGTTGTCTGCAATGATATGAAAATGCAGAGAAAAATCTCACCCCCCAACAGCCCCCCACTCTCTCTGAACGAGGATTTACTGTCCCTGTCATCTCCAGCTCTCAGGGGGAGAACAGTTTTCCTTAAAAACTTGATAAGCTTCTTACAGTTCAACCCCTCCCCCGAACTCAAGACATCCATTGAAGATCCAAAAAACATGGGCCCAGTGGAGAGCATCATGAAAATACCTACAGCTTCCTCCATGCTCAAGGTCACGTTTACCGACGTCAACATGGCTGCCACTGCAAAATTGCTGATGGACTGGGGGTATATTATTACTTCGTCAGCCCCACCTGCATCGAAGCTGAGAGATTTTCCCCCTTTCTTACTGTTGGGCCCCCTTACTCGTATTCACACAACACCAGGGGTGTCCTGTGAAAAAAAAGAAGTTTTGCACTACCCCGTATTTTGGGTATTTTCCCCAAAGGTAATACTGATAGCCTTTCTAATTTAATATTCTTAAGGGGGCTGTTGGTTCATTTTTCTTGAGATCAAAACAGAACCATCACGGCGGTAGCGTGGTCGCGGGGGTTAACGGTCGCCCAGGCAGTCGCCCCCCGTGGGATAAGCGAATCGAGGTGAACGATGGGGGGGTCTGGATATAACGGGGGTGGAAA
>WNWK01050779.1:0-12712 GCA_009830355.1 Cherax destructor | reverse complement strand
GGAGAATCGTTGTGTCTGAGAAAGGAAAAATACAACTGTGCCCAAAAAAAGTGTGTTATTTGCCACAGTAAGTAAGTTTATTAACCCTTTGACTGTTTGCATATATATTCCCTTTACAAGCCCGAAGCGGGAAAGCTGGTAGGCCTACAGGGGGAGAATCCGCGGGGGGGTGGTGCAGTATAAAAAAATTGGGGACTAGGGGGCATTGGGGGGCCCATGTTTGTAGTCCTTGTTCCCCATCCCTCGCGGTAAAAAGTACCTCACTCCCTGACGTGGAGGTCTTCTTCCCAAGTGATAGTTCAACAGTTTGGGAAGTCCAGTGAAAGTAAATTTCCATGGTTTTAAAAAGGTGTGCCCAAAAAGCAGTAGGATAAATAATTAGTGATAAAAACCAAAGATCCCCACAACCTTCCCATCTGGTGCGGGCCGTCTCATTCCGTTCACCTGTACCAGGACAAAAGAAGAAACTATTTCAACGTGTAGAGGACTCTGAGGGAGCAGTGGTATGTGCAGGATTTCAAAGCTATTGAAAGTAGTTCAGTGGCGACAGTGAGGGAGAATATTCTCCAGTGAAGGGCAGTATGTACGACCCACATGCTTTCTTTAGTGTGCCATATCCTATTCAAAAAAGGGAGAAAACTGGGTACATCTCTTGACCCCCACCAAATTAATAGTGAAGATGATGATTTTTTTACAATGGGGATGCGTAATGTGATGGGGCAGCAGGAGTGGTGTTGGCGGTGGCATGAGTCATGGGCACCATGAGCGGGCCACGCTGCTCCCCATGTTTAACTCAGCACGCCGAACCACCCTCAACCCCCCCCACACTTCCAAAACCTCCCCCAACCTGTCAATTCCGACCCACCGAGACTGCATCCAGGATTGGCAGCAAGGTGACAATTTTGTTCCCAATCCCCATGACTGATAAGACAAAGTGGAATACGGCCATCGTGTACACTTGGGAACAATGCTACTGAACTAGAATGCTTTCAGTTATTCTTCGATGAACCCCTGATGGAAATTATTGTCAGGGAAAGCAACATATACTATGAGTACACCATGGCAAACACATTTCTTTCACCAAATTCACGGCTACTCCAGTGGAAGGACACAACTGTGGCAGAGATGTACCAGTTCCTTGCCACAATAATGCTTATGCCACATGTGTATAAGCACACTGTCACCACATACTGGTCAACAGAACGCCTGATTTCAACCCCAGGTTTTAGTGATATTATACCAGTGAATCGATTTTTGATACTGTTACGTAATAATAATAATAATAATAGTTTATTTAGACATGATACAATGTTGTTATTTAGATATGATACATAGGTAGAAATGAGGTGTACATGCCAAAAGCCCCTAATATGCTGTGCATTGTGGGCATTCTTAAGATTAAGTAATAGTAGACTGCATGGTAAAAGATTATGGTTGATAATTTATAAAATAAGTATACAGTGGAACCCCGGTTAACGAAAAAAATTCATTGCAGAAGCCTGCTCAAGTGCCATTACCGAACAAATTTACTTCCTTAAGAAAAAATGTCATTTAGGTTAGTCTATTTCAGACCCCCAAAAATACACTTCCACAAGCACTTACAATATTATACTTACATAATTGCACGATTTCCGGGGTGTTCGTTAACCGGGGTTCCACTGTAATTGTTTATCTAAGTTGTAAAATTTGGATATAATAATAATAATAGTTTATTTAGACATGATACAATGTTGTTATTTAGATATGATACATAGGTAGAAATGAGGTGTACATGCCAAAAGCCCCTAATATGCTGTGCATTGTGGGCATTCTTAAGATTAAGTAATAGTAGACTGCATGGTAAAAGATTATGGTTGATAATTTATAAAATAAGTATACAGTGGAACCCCGGTTAACGAAAAAAATTCATTGCAGAAGCCTGCTCAAGTGCCATTATCGAACGAATTTACTTGCTTAAGAAAAAATGTCATTTAGGTTAGTCTATTTCAGACCCCCAAAAATACACTTCCACAAGCACTTACAATATTATACTTACATAATTGCACGATTTCCGGGGTGTTCGTTAACCGGGGTTCCACTGTAATTGTTTATCTAAGTTGTAAAATTTGGATATAAGTTGAACATAATAATCTATTAATTGTAGTAATGCAATTAATTGAGTGAGATAACAATTTAAAACAATTAGTTGCATTGCAATTACAGTTTATGTGGTCATTATAATGTAAATGTTATAGTAACAGTTAGCTCAGTATGTATTATTCATAACAGGTTTTTACATTTAAGTGATTAATCAGTTTATACATTTAAGTGATTAATCAACTTTGTTGGGAATGTTTGATATTGTGCACTTAGGTTTGGGTGAGAAGGTGTTTTTTTAGCATCATTTTGAATTGGGGTACAGGCAGGGTTTCTTTGGCAATCACAGGTAATGAATTCTTAGACAAAACAAGGCCTGACAGAAACGATAGGTTATATAAGATCAGGAATGTGTTCATGTACCTGAAACAAAAGTGCTGTATGTATTTTTATCCCTTCAGGAAGCTTGTTATTGATGAGTCTTTGATTTTGTTCAAAGGCAGACTGTCGTTCAAGCAGTATATATCAAGCAAGAGGAAACGCTTTGGTATAAAGTTATTTGTACTGTGTGATTGCAAAAGTGGTCTGGTTCTGGATTTAATTGTGTACACTGGCAGTAATACATTGAGAGATACCATGAAGTTATTGGGTATCTCTGGTGATGTGGTTAGAACAATGATGGAACCATATCTTGGTAAGGGGCATATATTATATACTGATAACTGGTACACAAGCCCTTTACTCAGTGATTTCCTGCGAGTGAACATGACAGATGTGTCCGGTACAGTGCGTGGAAATCATAAACATATGCCTAGGTTCGATGCTGGCATTTTGGTGGCAAGACAAACGTGATGTCACTTTGTTGACATCAGTTCACGGACACAAAATGGTAGACAGTGGAAGGCAGAATAGAGAGACCAATGAACCCATTCTAAAACCTGCAGCTGTGATGGACTACAACCTCAATATGCGCTTAGTGGACAAATGTGACATGCAGATTGGGTTTGCTGATTGTGTCCGCAAGAGTTATAAGTGGTACATAAAACTTTTTCCATCTTCTTAACATCTCCATGCTGAATGCTGATAACATGTACAAGTTGAAGACCAACAACAAACCCAGATATGGTGAATTTTGTTTGTCAGTCATCAGACAAATAATATTCAAGTACAGTGGACCCCCGAGTTTCGTACACCCCGAAAATCGTACAATTATGTAAGTATAATATTGTAAGTGCTTGTGGAAGTGTATTTTTGGGGGTCTGAAATAGACTAACCTACGTGACATTTTTCCTTAAAGGAGTAAATTCGTTCGGTAATGGCGCTTGAGCAGACTTCAGGAGTGAAGTTTTTACGAAACTCGGGGGTCCACTGTACCAAGGAACAACACCTGCAATAGATCAGCGCCCACGAAATTATCAACACATGCCCTCTCGTCTGAGGCCTGGTGATCACTACCCCATACAATTGTCGGCTACTACTTTCAAGAAAAGTGCTCAGAAGAGGTGTTTTGTCTGTAAACATACCATAAAACGCCCACAAAAACACAGAGACACTCTTTTTATGTGTGAGGAGTGTAAAACTCCACTGTGCATATACCCATGTTTCAAAGAATTCCACAAGCTTCAGGAGTTCTAGGAAAGTGTCCAGTGACTGTACATTTGTATATATATATTATTATAGAACAATAGTAATAAACAATGTTTTGTATTGTTGGTTTGTGTAAACAAGTTTTGTAAACAATATAATAATGTTAATGTTTGTGCTGTTATTGTGTTGCATACAACGAGTGTATATATGTACAATGCACCATACTTTGGTCTCACAGGCCCCATAAGTTACTTAGACAAGAAAAAAAAATGAAAATACAAGAAACCTTCGAATGGGAGTAGTAAATGAAATTATACCGGGTGAGCGGCATTCGCCGCTGTTGCCATATGCGGCTCATTTTCTACCAACTTTACGCCTCCATATTGCAGTAAGTACTGATCGCAAAAAAATTTTTTAGGCTTAAAACAATCAGCAAAATAATCCTAACATTTTGGTAAGAAAAAATCATTTTTTTTTTTCGAATATTTCCCGACATAGAATGACAGTTTCAGAAAGGGGCCTCCGACAGTCAAAGGGTTAAGGTACAGGTACACATAAATACAGTTACATAAATTATCATACATAGCAGCATATGTATGTGTAGATTACCTAGGATAACCCAAGAAAGTCAGACAAAGTGACTTATTTCCATGTGTCCTTGACCCCAATGCCTTATATCTACAAGCACTATACGTATAACCTTTTGACTTTTTTAGGTTATCCTAGGTAATTTACACTACGTATGATAACTGTACTTATGTGAACCTGTGCCTAAATAAACTTAGTTCTTGATTCTGGTTCATGAGCAGCTTTCTCTGACACAGAGACAGATAGACAGAGATAGTGAGAGAGAGAGACAGAGATAGACCACTAGCCAGCCAGTCAGCCGAACATGTATTACACACGTTGCAGAATTGTCACATCTGAACAAGTGGTGATGCATATTACTTGCCATAGTCATGCTTATGCCTCATATCAACAAGCACAGTATAGCATTTTGTCTTTTTATGGATTATCCTAGGTAATTTGCACTATGTATGAAAACTGTACTTATGTGTACCTGTTCCTAAATAAACTTAGTCCTTGATTCTATTCTGTCATTCAAGCAATTACATTTGTTTAGTATGTATATATTTCTTGAACAGAGTCAAGGATTAAGTTTATTTACCTAGAATAACCCCCAAAAAAGTCAAAGTGCTACACAGCTAGCCCTCCACTTTTGTGGGTTCCACATTCGTGAGCTTTGAACATTCGCGAATGCCCAGCCGCCCAATCATATTTACCAAACAAATGCAGGAAAAAAGTACGGGAAAATGCTTCCCGTCGTGTCCCTACTACCTTCCCTCTTACACCCTCAACTGGCAGCCCACCAGTCCTCCACTCACTCAGTCATTGTCCAGTTACTGTTCGCGTTGGTCATGTCCAGTTACTGTTCTTCACAAGGAAGCCTGCCACAACCCCTACCGCCTCACCTTAACCTCAACCCATGGCAGAATCTGATTTCATTGCTAACTCTGACTCTAGCGATGTCGGCAGTGACGCTGGCATTGAAGAGTTAGAATCCACACACTAGACTCATCATGCCATGCAGTTACACTCCATATAATCACGTCCATTCAACTATCATCAGTAACTGCATGGCTAACTATCATCACCATCATCACAAGTCGTCAGAGTTCATCTGCCTAACCTTACGAGTGGTGAGTGTTTTGTTTGGTCATCATTTGTTATTAACCCTTTGACTGTTTCTGGCGTATAAACAGTGGACCCCTGGTTTTCGTAATTAATCCGTTCCAGAGAGAGTGACTAAAACCGAATATTACGATTTCCGAATCTATTTTCCCCATAAGAAATAATGGAAATTCAATTACAGTGGTTCCCCGAGTAACGAAAAAACTTCATCCCAGAAGCCTGCTCAAGTGCCATTACCGAACGAATTTACTCCCTTAAGGAATAATGTCACGTAGGTTAGTCTATTTCAGGCCCCCAAAAATACACTTCCACAAGCACTTACAATATTATACTTACATAATTGTACGATTTCCGGGGTGTTCGTTACTTGGGGGAACACTGTAATCCGTTCCAGACACCCAAAAGTATTAAAATAAAATATTTTTGTACATTAAATATACATTTAATTACACAGAAAACAATGAGACATGAAGAATAAAACAATAAAACCATTACACTTACCTTTATTGAAGAGTTGTTGATTTGTGGAAGACGGGAGGAGGGGAGAGGATGGAAGAGTTACTATTGCTTGGAAGGGGAATCCCCTTCCATAAAGACTTCAGGTACTAAGTCCTTTTCCAGGGTTACTTCCCTTCTTTGTTTTTTTAATGCCACTAGGATCAGCTTGAGAGTCACTGGACCCCTGTCGCTCAGAAAAGTGTTCCAGAGAGTTCTGTTTCTGGCTTATGTTTGGAATTGTGCCGGCTACAGGGGTGTGTGTTTAGGGACAGGACAAGATAGTCCTTCAAAATGACACTAATATCAACTCTACGGCTTATTTATCTGTCACAATTCATCTAATATGACATAATAAACAATTTTAATAACATAGAAACATAACATATATACTCTAGAATGAATAAAATATGTCAATACGAATGTGAGGACTGGTGTTGTGTTGTTTGTTGTTGGGGATATAAGGGCCACTGAAAGATAAGCCTTATATAGTGGTGGTGGTGAATGGCAGCAGCAGAGACGGCAGTGTTGTCAGTCGCCCTATATACCTCAAACAACATTGAGGAGTTAAGTTTCGTGTCATCATTTTTCTATCGATTAATGGCTTAACTTACTTGCTACACATTATCGCTGGCTGGCACTATAAGCCTTTATCAACTCCTGCTGCTTTAGTATCATAACATATCGTAGAATCACTGAATCACTTAAGAAGACACATTCTCCCCTCTCAGCCCTTTACCAAAGGGCTGGCACTAGGAGCTTCCTTTGGGCCCATGGTGGCTTATTTAGCAGTTGCAAGCACTAAAAACAATGGAATAATGACGAAATGTATCGTATGAACGCGTGGGGTGACCGTCACTCGCTGATAAACAATGGCACACTGACTGTGAATGGTGTGTCAGGCTGCTCTGGCCAGGCATACACGTCTGGGACGAATGACGATTACCGAGCGGAATTACGATCACCGAGCCAATATTTTTACAAAAAAAATTACGGACACTGAATATTATGAACTCCAATGACTACGAACACTGGGGGTCCACTGTATACATCTTACGAGCCAGTGCTTTTGATGTATTAATACGCCAAAATTCTAGCGGCTTCAAATCAAGCGGGAGAAAGCTGGTAGGCCCACATGTGAGAGAATGGGTCTGTGTGGTCAGTCTGCGCAGTATAAAAAAATCCTGCAGCACGCAGTGCATGAGAAAAAAAAAAATCTGACTGTTTTGGGATTAAAACGCCGACTTTGAGGTGTATTTTCGTATAGTATTTATGGTTGTATTCTTGTTTTCTTGGTCTCATTTGATAGAATGGAAGACATAATACAGAAATAGAGATGATTTTGATTGGTGTCACGATGAAAAGGACCTTGAAATGAGCTCAAATTAGCGGAAATGTTTGATTTTTGCTGATGTTCAAGAGTAAACAAATGACGTCATTGTCCAATAAGTGTCCAACTAGCCATTCTAATACACAGTTACGAATGGGTTGACATTATTTATACAATTATTACAATAATGCAGTAGTCTGCATAACAGTAAATCTTCTATTTTTTGTGTGAATAAAAATTCAAAATGGAAAGCAAGAGTAATATAAGAGGGTTCTGGAGACGTGAATTATGAACAGAGAATACAGTGGTCCCTTGGTTTTCGTGTTTAATCCATTCCAGAGGGATCGACTAAAACCAAAATCGATGAAAACCAAAACCATTTTCCAAATAAGAAATAATGTAAATTCAATTAATGCGTTCCAGACACCCAGAAGTACATATTAAAAAAAAAATTTGGGGGGCCTTAAAGATAGATTTACATGCACAAAAGAATGCACATTCAACATGATACTTACCTTTATTGAAGACTGATGTTGCTGGATGGAAGACAGGGAAGAGGGGAGAGGCTATTCTTTGGAAGGGAAATCCCCCTCCATAAGGACTCTAGGTACCAAGCCCTCATCTGGGGTCACTTCCCTTCTTTGTCTTTTACTGCCACTAGGACCAGCTTGAGAGTCACTGCACACCTGTGGCACTAAATATCTGTCCAGAGAGCTCTGTTGCTAGTGTCTCTTTATAATGTCCCTAAAATGGGACAAGAGATTGTAATTGTACATGTTGCCGACACGGATTGCAACATCTTTGTCAGGGTGATGTTCCTCTACAAATGAATGCACCTCACTCCACTTTGCACAAATATCCTTAATCTTTGAAGAAGGCACCTTACATCTCTCTTCTTCCTTCATTGAAGCAATTTCCTGAGTTCTTTTTTGATGGTGTTGCAGCTCAAGCTCTTGCAGCTCTTCAGTGGTTAGATCTTCATTGTGGTCCTCCACCAACTCTTCCACATCCTCTCCACTCACATCCAACCTCATGCAATTCCCCAATGCCACAAAACTTTCCACAACTTCCATAGGCTCCTCAGGGTCAGCCCCAAACCCTTCAAAATCCCTCTCTGGGACAGAATCTGGCCACAACTTTCTCCAAGCAGAGTTCATCGTCCTGGAAGTCACTCCCTGCCAAGCTTTATCTATAAGGCCTATGCAATGGAAATATTGAAGTGATCCTTCCAGAACTCTCTTAGGGTCAATTTAGTGTCTGAGGTCACATCAAAGCACCTTTGAAACATTGCTTTGGTGTACAGTTTTTTGAAGTTTGCAGTGATCTGCTGGTCCATGGGCTGGATGAGAGGAGTTGTGTTAGGAGGCAAGAACTTCACTGTTACAAAACTGAATTTCTTAGACAATTGGTCTTCCAAGTCTCGAGGATGAGCAGGAGCATTGTCCATTACCAGGAGGCACTTGAGTCGCAATTTCTTTTCCAGGAGGTAGTTCTTCACACTCGGGCCAAACACTTGATTAAACCATTCCAGGAAAATTTTCCTCATGACCCATGCCTTCCATATCACACACAATTTACTCTTGGCAACACTGTATTTCTTGAACACTCTGGGATTTTCAGAGTGATACACGAGTAAAGGCTTCACTTTGAAATCCTCACTAGCATTACCACAGAACATAAGAGTTAGCCTGTCTTTCATAGGCTTGTGTCCTGGCATTGCCTTTTCCTCCTGTATGATGTAGGTTCTCCTTGGAATTTTCTTCCAAAACAGGCCTGTTTCATCACAATTAAACACTTGTTCAGGTTTGAAATTTTCAGCCTCTACATATTCTTTGAATTCATGCACAAATTTTTCAGCCGCATGTTTGTCTGAACTGGCATCCTCACCATGCCTTACAACACTGTGTATGTCACTTCGCTTCTTGAAGTTTTCGAACCAGCCTTTGCTGGCCTTAAATTCATCAACATCAACAATGGTTCTAGGCATTTTCTTGACAAGATCAGCATGCAACTGCCTTGCTTTTTCACAAATTATTGACTGCACAACACTATCATCCACTAGCAGTTTTTCGTTTATCCACACCAACAACAATTTCTCCATACAGTGGTACCCCGGTTTACGATATTTTTTCATTCCAGAATGCTGTTCAAGTGCCATTACCAAACGAATTTATCTCCTTAAGAAATGTTTAAATAGACTAGTCCTTAGACCCAAAATTACACTACAAAAGCATTTAAAATAAACACATAAGGGTGAGTTTGGGGACATTAACCCGGTACCACTGTATTTTCAATTGATTGTGATCTCTGTTTCGTTATCGTATTCACCCCTTTCGCAACATTAGCTTCTGTGATTTCTTTTCTCTTCGCCACAATGGAACCGATGGTTGATGGGGCTTATTGTATATCCTGGCGAGCTCAGCAATACGTACGCCACTATCATATTTTTATATTATTTCTTTCTTCAGTTCTACGGTGTTCCTCACTTTCTTTACCAAAGAACTGGCACTAGGAGCTTTCTTTGGGCCCATGGTAGCTTATTTAGTAGTCACACACAATAATCAAAGGCCAAAAACAATGAATTGTTAAGAAATGTTTTGTATGAACTCGCAGGATGGTGTTCATTCAACCATAAACAATGCTACACTGCCTGTGAATGTGCATGGGAGGCGGGTTTGCAGGCTTTGTATGTGCGCTGGGCACTAGACAGGTTCCATACCATCAACGAAAACTAAGACAATATTTCCACGAAAAAAGTGCACGAAAACCAAAATCACCGAAAACTGAGACACACGAAAACCAAGGGTTGACTGTATGTTATTTTAGTGCCAGGAATGTCTGCATTGTTTATTATGGACCCTATTTTGATATTGGCGTGAAACTGGCCAAATTGCCAATTTCTGACCACTTATTGGGTAGTTGAAATTGGTAAATGGGCGGTTTGTTGTACTCAATCTATAGAACAAATGGAGTTCTAAAGAAATGGCTATGAGCTTGGTCAACTGGAACAATGGAATTGGCTGAAAATAGGGCTCAAAGTGGGCAAATCGCTGATGCGTAAATATCGCCAAGATCGCTAACTTTACGAGAGCGTAATTCCGTAAGTTTTCCGTAAAATTTCGTACTTTTGTTGTTATTATCACTGGGAAAACATTCTCTATCATTTCATAAGAAAAAAATAATTTTTTTTTCGAATATTTTGCGACACAGAGAGACACTTTAGGATTTGGGGTCTCGACAGTCAAAAGGTTAAATCAAACATGTATACACAATATTTTACAATGTTTTCATGTATTTTAGGATTATTCATGGTTCAATAGGTTAAGGAAGCAGTATTGTTAGGCTAAGTAAATGCTATTATTATATTTCCCTACAATATATTTGTGCATCAAACATTCGCGAACGCTACAGTACAGTATTGCTATTATATTTCCCTACATTATATTTGTGCACCAAAGATTCGCGAATTTTCAAGATTCGCAAGGTTCTTGATCCCCTAACCCTTGCAAATGTGGAGGGCCTCCTGTACTGTACTTGTATACAGGTCTCCCTCAACATTCGCGAGGGTTAGGGGATCAAGAGCCTCGTGAATGTTGAAAAATCGCGAATGTTTGGTGCCCCAATATATTGTAGGGAAATATAATACAATACTGCTTCCTTAATCTATTGAACCATGAACAATCATAAAACACATATAAACATCGTAAAATAATGTACTATATACATGTTATTTTGACATGAGCTGGCTGTGGAGGGAGGTCTGTAATAGTATAATTATACAATACATATTTTATAGTGTTGTGAAGTGTCATGGGAAATCAAGTTACTGACACACTGCTTCTTCTCCCTCTGCTGTAGCTCTGCCCACTTTGTAATGATGCCAAATGTTGAATTAAATATGTATACATTAGAAAAAAAAATGAAACTCTAACTTCATAACTTTATTTTAATTTGCATAACTCATATATTACAGAAAACAATAAAAAAGTAAAATACACATACAACGAGTTAAGCTTACAGAAAAATACATTAAATTCACCATCTAACATTGTTACGAAGTGGGAGGAGCTATTGTAGGGAGGGAGAGGCGAGCAGTGTCTGGTGAGTCGTCATAGGTGGTGGATGTTAGCCTTAGCGCTAATAAAATGTTGTGTAATTACACTAATATTAGTAATAAAGTTTATCTATCTATTACATTTATTCCAAATTGATATCAGAAACATGATAAATACCCTAGAACTGTAATAATGATGCTGAAATGAATAATATATGCCATATTATATGAGTGGGGTAAGAGAGCAGGCAGACCGCCACCATAAGAGATGTTTACATCAGGGTAAACATGCCTAAATCACTTCTCATAAGAACAAATGCAAAAATAGCATTTATTGTTTTTAGAATAATAATAATTTATAATAATTGATCTGGAGCACTTTAAATGTTATCAGTACAGTGGTACCTCGGTTTACGATGGTCCCCAAAATCGCCCTTTTATGTAAGTTTATTTTTTTAAATGCTTTTGTAAGTATATTTTTGGGGGTGTAAAAGGACTAGT
The DNA here is from genome assembly GCA_009830355.1 of Cherax destructor. NCBI lineage: Eukaryota > Metazoa > Arthropoda > Malacostraca > Decapoda > Parastacidae > Cherax > Cherax destructor. The sequence goes on along the minus strand of WNWK01050779.1, from coordinate 977 downwards.
CTATTTTACATTATTCCTAATGGGGATAAATTCGTTTGGTAATGGCACTTGAACAGCATTCTCGAACGAAAAAATATCGTAACTCGAGGTACCACTGTATTTGGTAGCTGACATTTAGAGCACTCCACAGCAATTATTATTATTATTATTATTATTATTATTATTATTTCCCTACAATATATTGTAAGGAAATACTACTACTACTACTACTACTAATAATAATAATAATAATAATAATAATAAATAATAATAATTGCTGTGGAGTGCTCTAATTGTCAGCTACCTAATACTGATGACATTTAAAGTGCTCCAGATCAATTATTATTATTCAAAAAATAATAAATGCTATTTTTGCATTTGTTCTTATAACAAGAGTGAACCCCTCACAGTGATAAACATCTACAGATTACCACAGTCAAACATTCACCACTTTAGTGAAAAACTAGGAAACCTGATAACTGATGCACACATAAACAAAGACCATTTGCTGCTCACAGGAGATTTCAATATAAATCTCCTACATGACCAGGACCCACAAGTAACAGAATTCACAAACACTATGAGCAACTGCTTGTTACTACCAACAATATCAAAACCTACAAGAATCTCCGAGACTAGTACCTCATTACTAGACCACATCTGGACTAACACTATATCCCTTCTAAACTCAGGCATAATCACAGACAACACCACAGACCACTACCCGACCTTTCTCATAACCAACCTTGGTAAATTGCTCCAAGATATTACAAAAGTTACCTTCTGACTACATAATGAGTCAGCTGTAAATAACTTTATAACAGCTCTGATTAACATTGACTGGCATAATGAATTGGAAACATATTCAGATACTAATGAATGCATCAAGAATTTCCTTAAAAAAACCCACCACCTCTATAACAAACATTGCCCTAAAAAACTAAACAGATCACAGCTAAGAGACTTAACAATCCTTGGCTAACACCCAGCATCCTTAA
>WNWK01050778.1:0-12712 GCA_009830355.1 Cherax destructor | reverse complement strand
CAAAAAACCCTGCCACTCTGAAAAACGAAATATAACCTTTTTTAAAAAAGGAAACAGGTAAAAAGAGTTTAACTACAAGTCAATTTACTATTTCTACTATGCGGTTTGGAGAAATAATCGGAAGAAATAGAAAGCACTGGGGAGAAGGGGGTTTATTAAACAAAAGTCAAAAATAAATTCAAAAGATAAATTTCCTCTTTCAAAGTACAATGTCAGAAGAGGAAGGATGGATTCACTATTTGAATTTAAAAAGGCTTCGATAATTCCCTACGGAGATGGGGTAAATCTTGAAGTCGGGCGGGCGCAAGCTGGCATTCTTCTGAAGGCAATGAAGGTCTCTTTGAGATATTGAATAAGGGTTTGCTCGAGGAATTTTCAATAATTTTTACCAATGGAGGGCAAAACAACCAGGAAGACTGAAAAAAGATCAGTATCCAGAAAAATTGCTGGTAACAAAGGGGTAAAATTTGGGAAACGGTCTCAGGGGACAGCTGGAAATTTAAAACACAGAATAGCAACAGGGTTCGGGGATCTCTTAGTTTCAGATGGGTAAATTCTGGGAATTGCCCCGACTGGGGAACGGGGCTTTTTGGGCCCCTTCGGGTTAGCACAAACCACCCAGCTTAAAACACACGCATCATGCTCTCTTCACCAACACAAAAATTCATCTGGTCAAGCAAACAGAAATTTTCATTTTCTGGTTTGCAACCAGCTGTCCCCTTTTTAGGCGCTATGGGGAGAAGTTAAAGGGGTCAGCCTAGACTTGGAGGAGAAACAAAGAAATATGCAAAGTTTAAATGAAGTTGTGTCCAAAGAACAAAAAACAAGAGAAAAAAAAAGGCCTAAGCTAGCAAATAACAAAATCGGGAAGGGGGTTAAAAAAAGTGGTAGTGGGTAGAAAAAGTGTAGTGTAAAGTAGTGAAAAATATAATAGTGGGTAAGAAAGGGAATATCCAAGTCTTTGCACTAGGGATGTGTCCTCAGGAAGGGGGCAGCCACTCTTAAACCATTCCATAAAAAAAAAATAATAAACCTGAAAGACAAGAAAAATGGTATTAAAATACACAGATGGTGCAAGACTCAAATGCAGTATAGTATAATAATCCTTAATGACGAATTTACGCCCATGCAGCGGGCTTTGCCCCTGGAGTTTACCTGGAGACACAGACAGTCTGTGCATGACTTAAAAAAAAAGTCCACGGGTGGACGAAATGTGGGAAAAAAGACCCACATTATACAGCATTTGTCCTTATCATATGAACGACTTTCCCAAAATATCAGATGTTAAAAATAAAGAAACACTCAAAACATGAAAAAAAAACAACCTCCCAGGACTTCCTGCAAGGTAACGTTCAGGGACTCCTTATTTTTGACAGTTATGTTTTTGGGAATAAAATCAACCGTCCCTAGCGACTTCCGAAGGTAACATTCGGGGACTCCTCCACCCAATAAACAAGTGATACCACAAGGGAAAAATAGCCAGTGAAAAATTTTTTTCAATTTCTCTTTATAAGACAGTTTCACTCATTATGCTTCTCGTATTCTTCAAAGGCCAAGAATCACGCATGACAATGATCGTTAGCGCGAAGTTGGTAAAGGGGAATTTAAAAATAACCAGGATTTGGGATAGGCTTGAATTTAATCCCCGAAAATTAAAATAATAAAAAAGAGGAGAAAAAGACGAGACATTTTTTAACGCCTGACGAGAAACAGTTACTGACACAATAATAAAAAGAAGTTGGGGTTCCCCCAAAGTTATAACCAAGACGAGGAACACCAACATAAGCAAAGAAATGCGAAATAGTTGAAAAGCTTTGGGGTTGGTGCAGGAAGTGAGGGAGAAGATCCAAGGGAAGACTGTGGGGTTGGGAAAATTTCGATGCCTCAAGAACGAGAGATTATAACGACAGAAGAACAAAATCCGGGTGCCATGGAAACGGGATTATGACGACCGGGGGGTTTCACGACGTTATGAGAACGAAGAATTTGACGACAGAAGAGCCGAAACACGGCGCCATGAGAATGGGGGTTACATTACAAGGGCAGATCCCCGGAAAAATAGGGAGATAACTATGCCCGGGGAACGGAAATCAGCAAAAACACTCATGACACAGTATACTCTAAGAAGTACATCTGGCAGACACATATGAATACTGAGTGTCCCGACTGCCCCCACATAAAAACATTTAAACGTAAGAGACAGAGAGAATAAGATAGAGAGACACGGGCAAACCATGATTACGTCTGAAAAAAATTTCATTTAAAGGGGGGGGCCCAAAAGCCGAATTCGATAGGGAAATAGAAGAAGTATATTTATACAAATATCCCGCGGAAGGGGGAAAAAAAACATAATTGAAATAATGAAATCTACTGGTATCTACTGTCTACTAGTAGTATCTATCAAACCTCTCAGAGTCAGCCAGATTGACTATTCTGCCTAGTGATCGGCTAGCAAGTTGTCCACACTCGCTTAGTCCCTAATTTACCAACAGAAAACGGGATTAATCTCAGAAACAAAGGGAATGAAAAATGGAAAATCAAGTCTGACATACCAAAAATCGTCTTACAAAAAACTCGCAAAGATTAGACAGGAACAGAAAAACGGCTAGGCTGCACATTCCTCGACAGCAAGACTTTCCATACAGTGCTGCACAGAAAACATAATAATGAAATGGAAAATGTACAGCAGAGTCTTTATCACCCAAATTTCACCAATAAAGACTTCACTGCATTTTCTGTTTTCCACCTGTCAACGTTACGCCTTTCATATATATAGCAGGAAAGAATGTAATAATGAGGCAGAATGTAGAAGAAAGGTCCCACAGTGTTTGATACTGAGGGCCTAGACTGCTCACTCCCCTAACCTGCAGTCTACAGATCAATGTTTACCAGGATGCTGAATAAACGAGAACTTAAACGAAAGAGGACTGCTGAAAGCTTCAGTATGACAGGGACCATGAAGCTTCAGTATGACAGGGACCATGAAGCTTCAGTATGACAGGGACCATGAAGCTTCAGTATGACAGGGACCATGAAGCTTCAGTATGACAGGGACCATGAAGCTTCAGTATGACAGGGACCATGAAGCTTCAGTATGACAGGGACCATGAAGCTTCAGTATGACAGGGACCATGAAGCTTCAGTATGACAGGGACCATGCAGCTTCAGTATGACAGGGACCATGAAGCTTCAGTATGACAGGGACCATGAAGCTTCAGTATGACAGGGACCATGAAGCTTCAGTATGACAGGGACCATGAAGCTTCAGTATGACAGGGACCATGAAGCTTCAGTATGACAGGGACCATGAAGGGTTCAGTATGACAGGGACCATGAAGCTTCAGTATGACAGGGACCATGCACAGGAACAATGGGAAATCTGTTTTCTGGAATTAAGTCCCACCAAAATTTAAGAAAATTGGAGAGGGAGTACAGAATGGCATAAATCTTGGTAACAGATACCGACAAATTGATTAAGACAGATACGTAAGCAAACACTAGGACATATTTATTAGAAGACGTTTCTGTCCTGGGACGTTGGTCATATCAACGTCGCAGGACAGAAACACCAGAACAACATCAGTCTAAAAACGTCCGTAGTATAACCAAATACGCGAATGTAATAACAGTAACTCACGAAATCGTAATGACACGATTGCAAACAAACCACATACCACGGGTGGGGTTCGAACCCGCGGTCAGAGAGTCTCAGAACTCCAGACCCAGTGGTTTACGCGACGGTCTGGAGTTCTGAGACTCTCTGACCGCGGGTTCAAACCCCACCCGTGGTATGTGGTAATAACGGTAATCGTTTAGAGTAATTTCAGCAACATCTCCTAGGCAAATTTTTGAATACGCAGTGAGGGCGTAGCGAACAAAACAGATAAAACCAAAAGGAAAAAGAAAAATGTCCTAATGTTTCCCAACAAAGTTTATACCGGAAATGAGAAAAAGAAGTTATAGGGACGACAGTAGCTGGAACGACAGTAGCTGGAACGACAGTAGCTGGAACGACAGTAGCTGGAACGACAGAAACAGTGGGGAACCAGGTGGAAAGTGACAATAAAGATGAATCGCAGAGAAAACAGGGAAACGTTTTTGTGTTTTCAGAGTAATACAGAAGTGGAATACACTAGTGAGTGATAAAGTTGAATCTTAAACACTCCACTGCTTCAATTTAAGATACAATAGATCAAGTAAACCACATACCACGGGTGGGTTCAACCCGGTCAGAGAGTCTCATGGAGTTCTGAGACTCTCTGACCGCGGGTTCAACCCACCGGGTATGTGGTTTGTTTGCAATCGTGTCATTACGATTTCGTGAGTCATGGATCAAGGTGCAGGGAGGCAAAGACTCAGAGTGTCAGAGAATGGAAAAGGTACAGAAGGCAAAGAACCCAAGTAAACAAAGAGAGTAGTAGAAGAGCTAGAAACGAGTATGCACAGGTACGGAGGGAGGCCCAGAAACAGTACGAAAACGACATAGCATCGAAAGTTAAGTCCGACCCGAAGCTCATGTACAGTCACATCAGAAGGAAGACAACAGTTAAAGACCAGGTGATAAGGCTGAGGAGAGAAGATGGGGAACTCACAAGCAATGATCAAGAGGTATGTGAGGAGCTCAACTTGAGGTTTAAGGAAGTATTCACAGTGGAGGAAGGAAGGCAGCTGGGTAGACAGGATGGGGTGCGTCACCAACAAGGGATGTATCAAGTGCTAGAGGGCATACACACAACTGAGGAGGAGGTGAAGCAGTTACTCAGTGACCTTGATACCTCAAAGGCGATGGGTCCGACAATATCTCCCGTGGTTCTTCGGGAAGGAGCTGAGGTACTGAGTGTGCCACTTACCATAATATTCAACACATCCCTTGAAAATGGGCAGATACCTGAGGTATGGAAGAAGGCCAATGTAGTCCCCATCTTTAAAAAGGAGACAGAAAAAGGCACTAAACTATAGACCGGTGTCACTTACATGTATAGTGTGCAAAGTCCTGGAGAAAATCATCAGGAAAAGAATGGTGGAGCACCTCGAGCTGAACAGGATAATAAACACCAGACAGCACGGATTCCGGGAAGGCAAATCCTGTGTAACAAACTCCTAGAGTTCTATGATAAAGTAACAGAGGTAAGGCAAGAGAGAGAAGGGTGGGTTGATTGCATTTTCCTGGACTGCAGGAAGGCCTTCGACACAGTTCCTCACATGAGATTAGTAAAGAAGTTGGAAGAACAAGCATGTATAACAGGAAGGGCACTGGAATGGATCAGGGAATACCTCACAGGGAGGCAGCAACGGGTCATGGTGCGTGATGAGGTATCACAGTGGGCGCCTGTGACGAGCGGCGTACCGCAGGGTCAGTCCTAGGACCAGTGTTATTCTTGGTATATGTAAACGACATGACGGATGGGATAGACTCAGAAGTGTCTCTGTTCGCAGATGATGTGAAATTAATGAGGAGAATCACATCGGAAGAGGACCAAGCAGGACTTCAAACAGACCTGGACAAGCTTGACATCTGGTCTAGCAACTGGCTTCTTGAATTCAATCCCACCAAATGCAAAGTCATGAAGATCGGAGAAGGACAAAGAAGACCGCTGACAGAGTACAGGCTAGGTGGACAAGGGCTACAAACCTCGGCAAAGGAGAAAGACCTTGGGGTGAGTATAACGCCAAGTACGTCTCCGGAGGCACACATCAACCAGATAACTGCGGCAGCATATGGGCGACTGGCAAACCTAAGATTAGCGTTCCGTTACCTAAACAAGGAATCGTTCAAGACACTGTACACCGTGTACGTCAGGCCCATACTAGAATATGCAGCACCAGTCTGGAACCCACACCTGGTCAAGCACGTAAAGAAACTAGAGAAAGTGCAAAGGTTTGCGACAAGGCTAGTTCCACAACTCAGGGGTCTGTCCTATGAAGAAAGGTTGAGGGAAATAGGACTAACAACACTGGAGGAAAGAAGGGTCAGAGGAGACATGATAACGACATACAAAATACTGCGGGGAATCGACAAGGTAGACAGGGACAGGATGTTCCAGAGAGGGAACACAGAAACAAGGGGACACAACTGGAAGCTGAAGACTCAGATGAGTCAAAGGGATGTTAGGAAGCATTTCTTCAGCCACAGAGTAGTCAGGAAGTGGAATAGTCTAGAGAAAGATATAGTGGAGGCAGGAACCATACATAGTTTTAAGACGAGGTATGAGGAAGTTGCCTTTGTATTTTGATAAGGAAGTTGCCTTTGTACTTTGTTAAGGAAGTTGCCTTTGTACTTTGATAAGGAAGTTGCCTTTGTACTTTGATAAGGAAGTTTCCTTTGTACTTTGATAAGGAAGTTGCCTTTGTACTTTGATAAGGAAGTTGCCTTTGTACTTTGATAAGGAAGTTGCCTTTTACTTTGTTAAGGAAGTTGCCTTTGTACTTTGTTAAGGAAGTTGCCTTTGTATTTTGATAAGGAAGCTGCCTTTGTACTTTTTTAAAGGGAAAGGGTTGCCTTTGTACTTTGTTAAGGAAGTTGCCTTTGTACTTTGTTAAGGAAGTTGTCTTTGTACTTTGTTAAGGAAGTTGCCTTTGTACTTTGTTAAGAAGTTCCCTTTTGTACTTTGTTAAGGATAGTTGCCTTTGTACTTTGATAAGGAAGTTCCCTTTTGTACTTTGATAAGGAAGTTGCCTTTGTACTTTGTTAAGGAAGCTGCCTTTGTACTTGTTAAGGAAGCTGCCTTTGTACTTTTAAGGAAGTTGCCTTTGTATCTTGTTAAGAAGTTGCCTTGTACTCTGTTAAGGAAGTTCCCTTGTACTTTGTTAAGGAAGCTGCCTTTGTACTTTGTTAAGGAAGCTGCCTTTGTACTTTGTTAAGGAAGTTGTCTTTGTACTTTGTTAAGAATCTGCCTTGTACTTTGTTAAGGAACCTGCCTTTGTACTTTGTTGAGGAAGTTGTCTTTGTACTTTGTTGAGGAAATTGCCTTTGTACTTTGTTAAGGAAGTTGTCTTTGTACTTTGTTAAGGAAGCTGCCTTTGTACTTTGTTAAGAAAGCTGCCTTTGTATTTTGTTGAGGAAGTTGCCTTTGTACTTAAGGAACCTTCCCATGCATTTTTAAAGCTGTTAGCTAATAATTTTTTTATTTTATGTTCTTTCAATGAAAAAAATTAGTCTCCTCCTCTAATGGTTTTCTGGCAGCGTCTGGTTCCTTCTTACATCCTTAGGCTTCATCGCATCTACTTTTAAATTCGTATATTGTATTTACCTTCACCTCCTCATTCTCTATTTCATTTTTCACACTATTCTTACTCATTAACATTCCTCAGTCACCATTCATATCTCAGGAAACTGTAATAACACGATTGCATTCAAATCTGTGATTTTTTTTTGCAATCGTGTATTTAAAATTTTGTGATTCATGATGGCGGCTTTGAAGTAATACCACAGCAAGGCTGGTGTGGTATTACTGTGTGAAAACCCGCATTTGTGGTCACAGTGTGGCCCATGCTAACCTCCTTATGGGTGTGGAAATATACCTAGTTGATTTAATAGAGGCAGCTCGGCCAGATTTTACCGCACTGGCCTGTGAGTTTTAGGATTCACCTGCCATGGGTTCAAGCCCCACCTGTTCCGTGGTTTATTTGCTATTCATATTCTTAATCTGCTTCCCGAATGTCAGTTTCTTTTCTTATATGAATCCAATACAAATCAGTATTACATATATTGTGATCATATCATCACCGACCCGACGATCGTGAGACTCAGCTCTTGATTTTTCTTCATATGTCCCTTCCCACCTGGGCAAGAGTCACTCTCAACATTTGGACAATCATATGAAACAGCAGTCCGTCCCCTTGTTCTGGTTCCTTCTGTGTGTCCATTTTCTTGGTTCTTAATGTGTGTCCCATTTTCTTGGTTCTTAATGTGTGTCCCCTTGTCATCACTCCTCCTATGTGTGTCTCCTTGTCTTGGTTCCTTCTTTGTGTCCACTTGTCCTGGTTCCTTCTATGTGTCCATTTGTCCTGGTTCCTCCTATGTGTGTGTGTGTCCTTGTCCTGGTTCCTCCTACGTGTGTTTTGTCCTTTGTCCTTTGGGTTCCTCCTAGTGTGTGTGTCCTTGTCCTGGTTTGTCCTATGTGTGTGTGTCTTTGTCCTGGTTCCTCCTACGTGTGTGTGTCCTTGTCCTGGTTCCTCCTATATGTGTGTGTCCTTGTCCTGGTTCCTCCTATGTGTGTGTGTCCTTGTCCTGGTTCCTCCTATATGTGTTTTCCTTGTCCTGGTTCCTCCTATGTGTGTTTTTGTCCTGGTTCCTCCTATATGAGTGTGTCCTTGTCCTGGTTCCTCCTACGTGTTTTGTCCTTGTCCTGGTTCATCCTATGTGTGTGTGTCCTAGTCCTGGTTCCTTCTATATGTGTGTGTCCTTGTCCTGGTTCCTTCTATGTGTGCGTGTCCTTGTCCTGGTTCCTCCTATAGTGTCCCCTTGTCCTGGTTCCTCCTATGTGTCCGTTTGTATTGGTTCATCCTATGAGTCCCCTTGCCCTGGTCCCTCCTAAGTGTGTCCTCTTGCCTTTGTTCTTCCTATGTATGTCACCTCCTTTTCCTGGTTCCTCCTATGTGTGTCTCCTCCTTCATCCTGGTTCCTCCTATGTACCTCCGTTGTTCTGGTTCCTCCTATGTACCCTCCCTTATCCTGGTTCCTCCTATGTACCCTCCTTATCCTTGTTCTTCCTATGCCCCCTCCCTTGTCCTGGTTCCCCCTATGTTTTCCCCTCGCTTATCCTGGTTCCTCCTATGTCCCCTCCCTTATCCTGGTTCCTCCTATGTCCCCTCCCTTGTTCTGGTTCCTCCTATGTCCCCACCTTTATCCTGGTTCCTCCTATGTCCCCTCCCTTATTCTGGTTTCTCCTATGTCCCCTCCCTTGTCCTGGTTCCTCCTATGTCCCCTTCCTTATCCTGGTTCCTCCTATGTCCCCTCCCTTGTCCTGGTTCCTCCTATGTCCCCTCCCTTGTCCTGGTTCCTCCTATGTCCCTTCCCTTATTCTGGGTCCTCCTTTGTCCCCTCCCTTGCCCTGGTTCCTCCTATGTCCCCTCCCTTATCCTGGTTCCTCCTATGTCCCCTCCCTTGTCCTGGTTTCTCTTATGTTTGTCCCCTCTCTCGTGTTCCGCCCATGCGTGTCTCCTTGTCCTTGTTCTTTCTATTTGTTTTCTTTCATCGTGGTCCCTCTAATCTGTATCCCTCGTTCTAGTCTCTTCATGTGTTGCCCATTCTAGTGGTTCCTCTTATGTGTGTTCCTTCATCCTTGTCCCTCTCATGTGTGTCCAAGATTCTAATCCCTCTCATATGTGTTCAAGATTTTAGTCCCTCTCATGTGTGTCCAAGGTCCTAATCCCTTTCATATCTGTTCAAGATTTTAGTCCCTCTCATGTGTGTCCAAGGTCCTAGTCCTCTCATGTGCGTCCAAGGTCCTAGTCCCCATCATGTGTATCCAAGGTCCTAGTCCCTCTCATGTGTATCCAAGGTCCTAGTCCCCCTCATGTGTATCCAAGGTCCTAGTCCCCTCATGTGTATACAAGGTCCTAGTCCCTCTCATGTGTCCAAGGTCCTAGTCCTCTCATGTGTATCCAAGGTCCTAGTCCCCTCATGTGTATCCAAGGTTCTAGTCCCCTCATGTGTATCCAAGGTCCTAGTCCCCCTCATGTGTATCCAAGGTCCTAGTTCCTGCATGTGTGTTCATGTTTCTAGTCCCTCTCATGTGTGTCAATTCGTCTTTGATACTCTCATGTTACTCCTCATGTGTGTCCCTATCCGGTTGGTCCCTCGTGTTGATCCCTCTCATGTGTATTCCCCGTGCTTCTCCCTCTCAAAAGCGTCGACCACTCTGGGGAAGCCCTGGAATATTGCGTCAGTCGTGATCATGTTTCCTCTAATCCTGCGTCCAAGCTCATACATAATTGTCTCGTTACTTGAAAGGGTTGATTAATCATGGCGAAGGGGTTTCAATCCAGTTATTTGGATCTACTTTCCCCTTCCTCGGTTCATACCAGACTGCTTCCAATTTCTCATGATGTGCATGGCGCCTGGTGTGAATGGAGTGTTGTTGTTTTGTTTATGTTATATATAGCCTCCTTTTTCTCTATCCTTTGTTTTCAGCGCTGAGGTTTGTCGAGATTTAGGCACAGTCATTGGATTTCATTCTAAATTTTTGGAGGTATTTCTCTTACCACACTCCAATAATGTTTACCTGGAGATTACCGGGAGAGAGTTCCCGGGGGGTCAACGCCCCCGGCCCGGTCTGCGACGAGGATTTCATTCTGAATTGGGAGGTATTTCTTTACCACACCCCAAAAAATGTGGCTTATACTTCAGTTGCGGCTGTCGGTACGTGAGGATATGTAGCTGAATGGTTCAGAGAACCGACAAATTGATAAATTAGACATATGTGAACACTTGGGTATCCTTAATGAGGAAACGTTTCGCCACACAGTGGCTTCATCAGTCCATACAAAGAATGGTGGAGTTTGAGGTAACAGTCCCTCAACCTTGAGTTGATGTAATCAGTCCATCAATCTTGAAAAGATTACAGAATATGTGCGAAAAAGTGGCTTATATACCGTAGGAGGAGAGGTGCAGCTGTAGGTGGTGTCACACTTGACAAATGTGGAAGTAGGTCGGCCTAAAGGTTAGGCAAGTGAGGATATATTCAGTGAGAGATGAATGTCTCTCTTTGTACTCTATATACACTGACAGTTTACTTTAATCTCTACTCAGGAATCAAAGAATTCTTGATTGATTACATTTTATGTGCAGCCTTAAAGGCCCTCGTGTAGTCGACAGGTTTTAAGCCCAGTTAACCAACTATTCTTCACTTACAGATGAACATACATATATACATATATAGGGGCTTAAATACCAACGCTCTTCTTGCCGAATTTGGCAATTTATGTATGCAATAATTTTGAAAAAATCATTCTGAACCTAACGAATTTTTTTATTTCATTGTGTTTGTTTATTATTAAATTATTGTAAATTTATTTAAAATAATTTAGTTTTAGGTAAATTAAATTACGCTTGTTATAATAAGGTTAAGTAGTTAAGTAAGTTTATTGGTTTTTCTTAAACAAAATTATTTTTCTTACATGAATTGTGATGAAAAGTTCATACATCACTATGATCATTGATAATAGATTTTTAAACCCAATTAAAAAACCAAAATCAACGAAAGAAAATAAATTAATTTGGTTTTATTACTGGGTTTATTATTTTTTTTGTTCTGTTTTAAATTTTGGGTTTTCTTTATTTAATATAATTACGCTGCTATGCTCCCATATTTATTTAAGTTTCTCCAACGACATAATGACGGAAGTTTTAAAGGGTCTGTTCACCTTGGGTCCCCCTGGTAACGAACGGTCAGACGCTGCGAAAAACAGATATAAGAGCTGTGGGGCAGACTTTGACCTAACATTGACTTCGTGAGTCCACGTCCTGCTGAACCCCATGTACGAAACCGTATGAAGTTCAGCGGGTGCTCCGTCTGTCCCAACTACGGGACCACTACGACAAGGTCCTGGATGCTCTAGAAGACAAACAGAATGCAGATGTTATATAAAAGACTTTGCAAAGCCTTTGAAAATTGGCCCATGGGGGATAAAAAAAAAGCGTGAAAAAGGAATAAAGGTTGGAGAGGGATCTAAAATTTTTAAAAGTAGAACAAAAAGAGAAGTAGTCGACAGAGTAAAGTGGGGGCGGCTACGGGAAAAGCTCTGTTCCACAAGGCACAGTACTGCTCCCCCCCTGTTCCCCATCCTCATATCGGACATAGAAGATATCAGCCACAGTGCCGGTCTTCCTTTTCAGATGACAAACGAATCTGCATGACAGTGTCCACCTTAAGACACTGAAGACTCCGCAGACATCAACCAAATCTTTAAATGGGCTGCAGAAAAAAATATGAAGTTCAAGATGATAAATTTAAAATCCGATATGGAAAACGTGAGGGAAAATTAAAATCTCATCGGAGTATAAAAAAAATTCTAACCAACAAAGAGCGAAAAACTAATGTCAAAGACCTGGGGGTGATCATGACAGAGGATCTCACCTTCAAGGACCATAACACTGTAGCAATCGCATCTGCCAGAAAAATGACAGGGTGGATAATGAGAAACCCTTTAAAAACCCGGGATGCCAAGCCCATGTTGACCTTTTCAGGTCGCTTGTTCTATCTAGGCTGGAATATTGCTGCAACAACTGCACCTTTTAAGGAGGTGAAATTGCTGAACTAGAAAATGTACAGAGAACCTTCACGGCACGCATAACTGCAATAAACCACCTCAATTACGGGGAAAGCTTGAAGTTCCCAAACCTGTACTCCCCGAACGCAGGCGGGAGAGATACAAATTTTATACACTTGGAAAATCCCCAGAGGGGTTAGTACCAAACTTGAAAAAGTGTCACTCCCACGAAAGCAAAAGACTGGCAGACGATGTAACATCCCCCCCAAAGAAAACAGGTGCATAGCACCTTGAGAGACAACACAAAAATGTAGGGGCCCAAGACTGTTCAACTGCCTCCCCGCATACATGGGGATTACCAATAGACCCCCGGCTGTCTTCGAGGCACTGGGCAGGCACCCAAAGTGGTCCTTTCCAGCAGGCTGTGGTTCTACGTTGGACTTTGCGGGCCCGCATAACAGCCTGGTTTATTAGGCCCTGATCCAATAGGGCCTGGAGG
>WNWK01050777.1:0-12713 GCA_009830355.1 Cherax destructor | reverse complement strand
AAAGGAAAAAACATGGGAAAAACATTTAACTACGTCAGTTTTTTGACGTAGTTAAAACACTTTTTTTTTTCAAGGTTTTGGGTTTTTCCTTTCTATGTGGATGAGATGAGGGGAGAGATGGCAGATGAGGACTTGTCAGGTGGGGCGGGGCCCACTTGTGGAAGTGTGTCATGCCCTGTTGGAGGAAGAGATTTAACATGAATTTATTGCCCTGAAAGTCATACACCAGTTGGGCCCGACCACGTGACCAGGTCATTGACTGTTGCATCTCTCCATACCTGAGTTTACCTGAGAGAGTTCCGGAGGTCAACGCCCGGGGCCTGGTCTTGCCCAGGCCCTTGAATCAGAGCCTGATCAACCAGGCGTTACTGTTGGCCGCACGCAGTCTGACGAGAACCAAGCCCGGCTGGTCAGGCAGACTTTAGGTGCCTGTCCAGTGTCTGCTTGAAGACAGCCGGGGGCAGGGGTAACCCCTTGGGGTGCTGGGGGGCAGTTGAACAGTTTTGGGGGCCCCTGACACTTATTGTGTTTTCAACGTGCTAGTGGCCCCCCTGCTTTTCATTGGGGGATGTTACACGCCTGCCGAGTCTTTTTTTTTGTGGGGAGGACTCTCGTGCAAGTTTTGATTAATCCCTAGGATTTTCCAAGTGTATATAATAATGTACCCCCCGCCTGCGTTCGGGGAGTACAGGTTTAGGAACTTCAAGGCCCCGTAATTGAGGGGGTTTATCGCAGTTATGCGTGCCGAAGGTTCTCTGCACATTTCTGGGTCCGCAATTTCACCTGCCTTGAAAGGTGCAGTTAGTGTGCAGCAATTTTCCATAGATAGAACAAGCTACCTAAAAAGTGTCATCAGGGGCTTGGCATTCTGGTTTTTAAGGTTCTCATTATCCATCCTTATTTTTCTAGCAGATGCGATTGCTACAGTGTTATGGTCCTTGAAGGTGAGATCCTCTGACATGATCACCCCCAGGTCTTTGACATTAGTTTTCGCCATTGTGGGGTGGAATTGATTTATACCCCGATGAAATTTTAATTTCCCAGTTTTCCATATGGAGTAATTGAAATTTCTCATCATTGAATTCTATTGTTTTCTGCAGCCCATTTAAAGATTTGGTTTATGCGCTTGGAGTCCAGTGTCTTCAATGGTGGAACTGTCATGCAGTTTGGGGGTGTCATCTGCAAATTAAGACGGGGGCACTGTAGCTGATACCCTGTCTATATCCGATATAAGGATGGGAAAACAGGATGGGAGGAGTACTGTCCTTTTGGGAACAGAGCTTTCACCGTAGCCGCCCAGATTTACTCTGTTGACTACTACTTTTGTGTTCTACTTGTTGGAAAATTATAGATCCATCTGCCAACTTTTCCTGTTATTCCTTTATCACGCATTTTTTGTATTACACCATGGTCACACTTATCAAAGGCTTTTGCAAAGTCTTTTATATAACATCTATTCTGTTTGTCTTCTAAAGCATCCAGGACCTTTTCGTAGTGGTCCAGTAGTTGGGACAGACAGGAGCGACCGCTCTAAACCCATGCTGCCCTGGGTTGTGTAATTCGGGTATCTAGATGAGTGGCGATCTTGCTTTTTTGAACCCTTAAAGATTTTTTTGAACATATGTTAGCGCTATTGGTTTTTGTTCTTTAATGCTTTCTGCCCCCTTTGGAGTGGGGCTATGTCTGTTGTTTTTGAACTGCGGGACGACCCAGTGTCCATGCCCCCTCTCCATAGGATGTTAAAAGCACGTGATGGGGGTTTTTGGCAGTTCTTGATGAACACTGAGTTCCAGGATAGGGCCTGGGGCGGAGACATGGGCATTATTTATCGCCTCTTGTCATTTTGCGTCGGATAATGTCAGATAGGTTTGGTCTACGTTCAGTGGCACCTAAAACTGAGTCATACGGGACTTAAGTAACCACCATTTTTGCTGTCATCTGTGTAGGACCCATCCCGTTTAAGCAGAGGACTAGTATGGATGTTGTTCTAGATTTTTGATTTGGATAAGAAAAGAAATACTTTTGGGTTTCTTTCAATTTCATTTATGGCTTTTATTTCTTCCCGCGTTTTTTGGGATTCCTGTAAGATTCCTTTAGTTTCAGTTCGATGTTTGCTATTTTCTGACCAGTGTCTCCTTATATTTCGATATATTCCCTGTAGCCGCTCTGTTATTCTTTGCCTTCGCCTGTATGGGGAGCGCCTTCTTCTAGTTTAATCTTTTTCTCAATTCTCTGGCTAGTCCCATGGACCTGACTTGCTTCCACGTGGGCCCCACCCACATGGATAAAGCATAAAAGTCTCCGACACTATGCCTCTGGTTCACCGTCGCTGGTCAAGCAAAATCTGTCAGTAAAATTGCAGGGGCCCATGTGTCTTGCATCGGTATTATATTTTAAACTAATGATCTTTAGCATATGACATCCAAGATTTTTTTAATTCTCTGAGTATCATACTTAACCCTAACAAATTCAGGAAGTATCTAGTCCTGAAGAAGGCTCTTATAAAAGGCCTAAACTATTTTTATAAACCCCTTCCTTCCTCTCCGAGGTTTATGTGATCACCTAATTGGGTTAAAATGGGTCGAGACCGCTCCTGATCGCTACTGGGTCCCTCTCTCCCTGCTCTATTAGTTTATCAAACCCCGTCTTAAAGCTATGTATGGTTCCTGCCCCACTACATCACTTCTAGAGTATTCCACTTCCTGACTACCTATGGCTGAAGAAATATTCCTATCATCCCTTTGACTCATCTGAGTCTTCAACTTCCAATTGTGACCCCTTGTTTCTGTGTCCCTCTCTGGAACATACTGTCTCTATCCACCTTGTCTATTCCACGCAGTATTTTGTATGTCGTTATCATGTCTCCCTAACCCTTCTGTCCTTAACCTTCTTCGTAGGACATTCCCTTAGCTCTGGAACGAACCTTGTCACAAACCTTTGCACTTTCTCTAATTTCTTGACGTGCTTGACCAGGTGTGGGTTCCAAACTGGTGCTGCATACTCTATGGCCTTTACGTACACTGTGTACAGTCTTGAATGATTCCTTATTAAGGTATTGTGTGTGTGTGTCTTGGACATTGTAGGTTTGTCACTGATTTCAGTTTTACTTCACTGGTTCTCACTCACTGAGTGAGTCTCTAGACATTGTAGCATTGACTATCCCCCAGGATGCGACCCACAACAGTCGACTAACACCCAGGTACCTATTTACTGCTAGGTGAACAGAGGCAACGGTGTAAGGAGACTTGCCCATACGTCTCGCCCTGCCCGGGTGTGTGTGTGTACTGTGTGTGTATATTTTAAACATCCACATTCAATTAACTATATATTATCGATTAAATAAGGTTTTGATGTTAATTCTGTTTTACTTTGAAGTAACGTGATTAAGTGTACACGTGTCTCAGTTGTAGGGCACCAAAAGGTGTTCAAGAAAACTCCACCGTGTATTTATTCTGAAGTCTAGCAATTTCCACCACCCAAACTCTCCATAATCCCAAACGGTTCTTCCCCACCAGCATCCTATGCAAGCCTCTTGGCCACCCCCGCCATCCTTCACACCCACCTTCCCTATCTTGGTCCCCTCGTAACCTCCACACTCCCCACAAAATTCCTCCCACTCTTCCCTCAACCGTCAAGAGAAAACTCATAAATGATGCATGGCAACACTGGAAGCTATTTCCTGAGTCTTGCAAGAGGAAAACATAATTACACATATCGGCCTCAGACGAGCATGAGGGGAATGTTTCAAGAGGGAAGAGGAGACGTCTAACCTAGAAACACAGCCACTGCTCCCAGCCTGATGATCTAGTACCAGGCCACACTAACACTTCTTTTGTGGTACCACCTTCAGGTCACACTAACACTTCTTTTGTGGTACCACCTTCAGGTCACACTAACACTTCTTTTGTGGTACCACCTTCAGGCCACACTAACACTTCTTTTGTGGTACCACCTTCAGGTCACACTAACACTTCTTCTGTGGTACCACCTTCAGGTCTCAATTTCCGTCTTGATCATTTTTTAAAAGATAATTTCTGCAGGATTTGCTGTATTATATAAAGATTTTATGCGAAAAGGATGAAAATCTCGAAAATTGCATCAGTAAATTGCGTAGCAGCTGACGCCAAGGCGGCATCAATTATGAAACTGAATATTCTTTCCTAATTTCTAGTGGCCAATCCCAATATATTCCTGAAGCTGAATTTTTGTGGTGGATAGTTTGCTATCAAAGATAACTGACAGATAATATCTCTACTAGCAGCTAAGGCCTTTCCTGACACCCTAAGATTAAACCTTTTCCCTAACACAAGACTAATACCTAAGATACTAATGGCGTAAATCCCCCTTAATGTCATCTCCATCATTATCATGAGTTTCCTCCTCTACATCTTCTGCATTGTCCATTTTCATGCGGTGTAAACAGTTGACAAATCCTTCACTTGTACAAAACAGAGCAGGACAAAAGAGCAACTGCCCTACTTCCACTGGGAAATCCCGCCTGCCAGTGACTATGCCCTCGTCTGCTACCCGTCCCTTTCCACCTGACGTTAGTATATAAGCGCCAGCCTCCTTGCCTCTGCTCCAGAATCTTCAAGACTACGGTGATCTTCACACCAACTCCAAGGCTGAGGGACTGATTACCTCATCTTTTGTATATAGGTCTACTGTCTTCAAATTATGTCCTAGAATCTGTATTGATAAAGCCACTGGATGGCGAAACGTCTACAATAAAGATACCCAGATGTTGCACATGTGTCTAAATTTTCAATAATAATTTTGTACCAAAAGAACCTTAGAAAACTTTCCTAACCTTATTATAACAAGCGCAATTTAATTTAGCCTAATCCAACTAAATATATTTTAGAGAGAGTTACCGTTTGTCAAAGTTACTTTGATTATTTACAGAGATAGATAGATAGATAGATAGACAGATAGAGAGAGAGAGAGAGAGAGAGAGAGAGAGAGAGAGAGAGAGAGAGAGAGAGAGAGAGAGAGAGAGAGAGAGAGAGAGAGAGAGAGAGATATGCACAAAAAATAATTCACACATTACATAGGCGTAATTTATTTTTTTATTAACACATCGGCCTATTCCCACCAAGGCAGGGTGGCCCGAAAAAGAAAAACTTTCATCATCATTCACTCCATCACTGTCTTGCCAGAGAGGTGCTTTACACTAGTTATAAAACTGCAACATTACCACCTCTATTACATTATTACATCTTAATTGGCAATACCGACAAAAGGGAATTTAACGACAGTATCGGTCTCATTATCTCTAATTAAGCCATCGTTGAACCAAGAATTCTCGGAATCATTTGGCTTTAATTACAAGATAATTATATCTTCGGTAGTAGCACCATTTACCGACTCAGTACCTTGTTTTATTAACTGCTTGTTGGGACGCACTCAAACACCTCTAATCACCAATTAAACACAAATGAAGCTCTCTTGAAGATAGTTGGTTATTACTGGCAAGGTCACTGTGCTTATTATCTACGTCACTGTGTTTATTATCTGCGTCACTGTGTTTATCTGCGTAACTGTGTTTATTATCTACGCCACTGTGTTTATCATCTAGGTCATTGTGTTTATCATCTAGGTCATTGTGTTTATCATCTAGGTCATTGTGTTTATCATCTAGGTCATTGTGTTTATCATCTATGTCATTGTATTTATCATCTAGGTCATTGTGTTTATCATCTAGGTCATTGTGTTTATCATCTAGGTCATTGTGTTTATCTACGTCACTGTGTTTATTATCTACGTCACTGTGTTTATTATCTGCGTCACTGTGTTTATCTGCGTAACTGTGTTTATCTGCGTAACTGTGTTTATTTGCGTAACTGTGTTTATCTACGTCACTGTGTTTATCTACGGAACTGTATTTATTATCTACGCCACTGTGTTTATCATCTAGGTCATTGTGTTTATCATCTAGGTCATTGTGTTTATCATCTAGGTCATTGTGTTAATCATCTAGGTCATTGTGTTTATCATCTAGGTCATTGTGTTTATCATCTAGGTCATTGTGTTTATCTACGTCACTGTGTTTATTATCTACGTCACTGTGTTTATTATCTGCGTCACTGTGATAGTTAAGGAAGACTTAATAACATGGAGTAAAACATTATTTTCTAATCTTTAAAACTCAATGACGCAGCAAGTTTTTTTTTCGTAGATGGACTCGTTGAAACTCGTGTTGATTTGCAACACTGAATGCAACGTGTGCAACACGTTCTGTTTACATACAATGAGAGCAGTATTGCCTCTCATGTTAACTATGAAGGGATAAAGTATCACACAGGTTCTGAGAAGAGTGGAAGCCTTATACCACACAGCTACCACCACCCAGGTACGATCAGGCAACGACAAACTCCACCATTAACTACCTTCACCCGCGACCACCTACCAACAATCTGCAACCCAGCTACCAGCATCCATCGATCAGGTACCAGCACCCAGCGAGCACCGCCCACCTATCAACCTGGAGGGAAGCTATAAAACCAAGCGACTATCTACCAGCAATCAGTAAGTAGAAACGAACTATCGAGGACTCCACATCTCGTCTCGTCGGGACGACACGGACAGCCACTGCCTCACGGACACGGACCTGGATGAACGCAGTCCAAGCACGGTTCGTGACGGTCGATGCCAATCAACAGTGAACACTGACGCTTATGAGACAGATGTAATAGACAGGAGGAGCGTCTTCCTTGTTAGTGCCCGAGGTTAGCACATCAGCCTCTCATCAGCAGTGAATCATGGTGACTGGAGCAACATGAATAGTTGATAGTGAGACAAGTAATGCAAAACAGACGTTTAAAGCAACGTTTCGCGCAGGAACGAGCCTCATTAACTCTACTTCTTAAGCTCACTTTGGCGTGATGGAATTATTTAATAAGTTACTTTCAAGAAATGTGCAAATAATATATATATATATATATATATATATATATATATATATATATATATATATATATATATATATATATATATTCTAGGTAGTAGGTTGGTAGACAGCAACCGCCCAGGGAGGTACTACCGTCCTGGCAAGTGAGTGTAAAACGAAAGCCTGTAATTGTTTTACATGATGGTAGGATTGCTGGCGTATTTTTATGTCTCATAAACATGTAAGATTTCAGGTACATCTTGCTACTTTACTTACACTTAGATCACACTACACATTCATGTACAAGCATATATATACACACCTCTCTGGGTTTTCTTCTATTTTCTTACTAGTTCTTGTTCTTATTTCCTCTTATCTCCACGGGGAAGTGGAACAGAATTCTTCCTCCGTAAGCCATGTGTGTCGTAAGAGGCGACTAAAATGCCGGGAGCAAGGGGCTAGTAACCCTTCTCCTGAATATATTACTAAATGTAAAAGGAGAAACTTTCTTTTTTTCCCTTTTTTGGGCCACCCTGCCTCGGTGGGAAACGGCCGACGTGTTGAAAGAAAGAATATATATATATATATATATATATATATATATATATATATATATATATATATATATATATTGTGTGTGTGTACCACCTAATTGTGGTTGCAGGGGTCGAGTCGAGTGTGTGTGTGTGTGTGTGTGTGTGTGTGTGTGTGTGTGTGTGTGTGTGTGAAAGGGCTTCATCAAACGATAGTTTTTTTTTTTTACCTGTACTCTGAATTGCGTGGCTTTATGATCTATAGAACTGATAAACCGACTCTCTCACTATGACTGTGTACGAAACTAAAGGTGGTCTTATGACTGAGGAATCGTTTTATTAAAGTACATAGTTCACATGCTATTTTTATTCAATTCACCATTTTGAAATGCCCTGCCATTCGTCATCGTGTTGCAGTACTAATGACTGCACTGGTGGTAAGATCTTATTTAGTTTACACAGTTTCATTTACAGGTTATAAAACTGTTATCCTGCATCAGCTTATTTCAAAGCCCATCTCGGTCTGTTGGAGGAAGGATCGAGTTATTAAACGCCGACTCTTGTTCAGAATAGTCAAACAGGATTACGACGCTCTAAGGATCCGAACCAGGGGTTTCCAAACCCAGGGAGTCGATCCCAGCTCGGGATACAAGGGCCTTCTTATGGGTTAATAATGATTGTGTTGAGATGTATCACTTCTACTTGCGAAATGATCTTACAGTTATGTTCCTTTGGTGAAAGATATATACGCAGGAGAGCCCTTCATTTGTACAACGTTTAATACAACTTTAGACTTTGGCAAATACTTGTTAAAGCCCAATGTACTCGATAAAAGCCCTATCTTTGATGAAACTTTCTACAAATACAAAAATAACCCGCACATAGGAGAAAGTAAACTTATGACGACGTTTCGGTCCAACTTAGACCATTAAGTATACTCCATATAAAGGTTTCCAATGCATGTGTCCTGTTCACCAACTGTCGACATCTGCGCCGGTCTCCCCGCCAGAAGTATTCAAACACGACAGTTTGCCTTTTCTCACAAACGTTGTTTTTGAGTGGGTTTTCTACCTCTCAACGCTTTTTTTTTTCTCTGACAATATTTGTGGACAGATTCTTACCCAGTGACGCTGTGCTCGTCCGATCTAGAATAGTCACAGCTACAATTTACATCACAAGGTCACCGTGCTTTCAAATTTTGGGGACCGGGGACAAAAAAAGTTTGGTAAACACTTTTCTACTGCTCCTCATTACGAATATTCGTATCATCGCTTCATGTAATAACCGGTATCAAACTTCAACTTACCTTCATTTTTTTGGGATGGTGTGCCTCCTCTTCCTCGATGAGTTGCGCTATCACTTACCTGCAAGGTAAACAACATTGCATGCATGAATCCCAGGATCAGTTGCAACCTACAGCAGCACTTTTAGAAAGTATCGCTGGATATATGTAACAAATATTTAAACCTGAAGAAGAATGAATGTTTATGTAATAGAAAGGCTGCAATGAGGTGAAGAGAGGTGAGGTGAGGAGTGAGGTGAGGAGTGAGGTGAGGAGTGAGGTGAGGAGTGAGGTGAGGAGTAAGGTGAGGAGTGAGGTGAGGAGAGAGATGAAGAGTGAGGCGAGGAGAGAGATGAAGAGTGAGGCATAATGGGAACAAGTATCCATCTCTTCCCTTGGCTCATTCAATGCATCTTAAAGATGACTACAAGAATGTGAAACTTCTACTGGAAGCTTGAACTAGGATAAGTATGACTGGAAGTTATTGGAGACTTCAAAATGGTGGCATTTTTAATGGGACTCCAAGGAGGTTTTACCAAGTTTCCCTGTTATTTCTGTCATTGGGATAGTAGAGACAGAGCAGCACATTACCAGAGGAAACACTGGCCTCAAAGGACTGAGTTCTCGGTAGGAAGACATAATATCAAACTATTGATGAATCCTCAAAAGGTTCTGTTCCCTCCATTACACATCAAACTAGGGCTAATGAAACAGTTTCTTACAGTTCTTGACAGTCTGCAGCCTTCAAGTATCTTCAAGACTTCTTTCCCAATCTACCAGAGGCAAAGGTGAAGGCTGGCATCTTGACATCTTCACTGGACCACAAGTCAGGAAAATCATGGAGTGCTCAGAATTTCCAAAGAAACTCACAGAGAAGGAAAAGGAAGCCTGGGAGAGTTTTGTTGCACAGGGCTTTCTGGGCAACAAGGCTGACAATTATGTGGAACTTGTTGAGACCTTGGTAAAAAGCTATGGTCAGATGGGCTGTAGGATGTCCCTTAAGGTCCATATCCTTGATGCTCATCTTGACAATTTCAAGGAGAATATGAGAGCATATTCAGAGGAGCATTGGGGAGCGCTTCCACCAAGATATAATGGACTTTGAACACAGATATCAGGGATCTTATAGTGAAAACATGATGGGAGACTACATTTGGGGGTTTAAACGTTAGTTTAATATCTTTATTATCCACCCCATACCCATCCTGGAAAGTGATTTGTTGCATGCTCGCAAATCTAGAAAAACTGCTTATTTTTAACTTTTTAAACATGTTTCAGAAAAATTTAATTAGTGTAAATTTTATTTTATGTAAATTTTATTTATTTTATTATATGTTTTTGTTTTACATCCAAAACTAGGAAAAATATTGAAATTTAGCCATTTTTTGTCAAAAATTCATCCTGTAAGCCACAAAAGCAGTTTGAAAGGAATAATGGGCATTTTCTATTGTTTTGCAATAAAAGGAGATGGAAAATAACACTTGCCAGGAACAAAAATTGTTACATAGTGTTATCTGTTTCCCATGAACATAATGAAAGATGAGGGTATGTGCACTGCTGAACCCCAGTGTGATCCCTCATCTTCACCTACACACCGCGCCTCTTTTACCAACACACCGCGCCTCCTTCACCTACACACCGCGCCTCCTTCACCTCCCCTGTGGCGTGGGGGAGGCGGCACTGACTGGTCACTCCCTCGTTAACATTAACACCACATTGTTTTTCCATAACATATGCCTCTAATTATTCCATGCATCGACACGTAATCATTTCTAAGTTAACTGGAAGCATGGCGCATGGTGCTGGAGGTAGATGTGTTTATGAAAGCTTTTCGAGGTTTGTATATACGGTAATCTTGGCCAGCACTCGCACACAGTGTAGGCCTTATTCTCCCCCACCCCTATTAACCATCTTCCACACTGCTGCCACTCAACAACCTTCACAAACTGCACAACATTTCCACTATTTACCTTGAAACGATGCACGGGAATGTCTTCTCCCTGCACTGGAACCTTCCCAAAGTATTCACACTGAGTCCAGTTCAGTCTACATAAGTAGTCTTTGTAAGACGCTTCAGGAAGAGGGTGGTGAGGGAAGGGGTGACAGAGGTGCCCTCCAAGTGGCCGTAATCTGAACCTTCATAAATCAAAGGGAGGGTTGACAACTCATCAAAGGGAGGGTTGATGGACAACTCATCAAAGGGAGGGTTGATGGACAACTCATCAAAGGGAGGGTTGATGGACAACTCGTTGTCCAACAATTCATTGTGTTTGTTTATTATTAAATTATTGTAAACTTATCTAAAATATATTTAGTTGGATTAGGCTAAATTAAATTTCGCTTGTTATAATAAGGTTAAGTTTTCTAAGGTTCGTTTGGTACATAATTATTAATTTTTACGTTAACATAAATGAAAAAAATATATCTTTAATGACCCCTTTTGTAATTGATAGGCTTTAAACCTAATAAACAACCAGCTGGCAAGCAAGGCGGGTTTAATCCCTTAAATACTGAATAAATTTTGTGTGACTATTTGATATACACGTCGATGACTATAACCATATTTTAAAATAGTGTTTTAACAATAAGTGAAGTTAACCTCACTTATCAGACTACAGTCTATGTCTACATGGGACTGTTGAAGCTGCCAGAACATATTGATGTCAATACACAAGACTGTATTGTGATGACTTGTTTGGTGCTTACTGTTGAAGACTTGCAAATGTTTTTGTCATGTTTGAAAATTATTTCAGTTTTATTTTTAAACGCTTCAGCATAATTACTTAAAAATGGACATTTAGATGACCAAGTGGTGGAGGACGTGGTGTTTCAGATATACATCTTACGACTTCAGGTGTCGACAGAATTTTTTTTTTTTGAGCTTGATATATTTTCTGAGTAATGTTAGCTATTTATTCTTACGAAGCTCTTTAGGCTGACTTTTAGTGTTATGCGGTAATATAAATCGCAAATGATTTATTTTATATCATAAATAAAGCGTCTTTTTTGCGGTATCACAAATCTCGTATGTTTTTTTTAATATCATACGTATATCACATGTTTTTTTTTTATCAGTATGGTGATGTAAGTGACAGAATAATAAGTCTCATGTATTTATTCTTTTTTCTATTTTTAATTTACCACATTTTGAGCAGTTTAGGGTTGAAAGCCTATCGGCTGCAGGAATGGTAACTAAAGCTGTGGAATTCACGGTGATTAGAAAGCCTATACGACTCCACAAAGACAAGACCCCTTTTGATCTGGTGTGGTTCGATTCCTGCTCCAGAAAGATCTTATTCTCTCTGTGAAGCAACCAGCACCCATTAGTGACTTTGTCATGAACCAAGAATTACTGTATCGCACTACCGAGTTGGGTAATCCTAGTAGAAGAGTATACCAATTAGTAATTCCACAGTCACTAGTGAAAGTAGCCTTGCAGCTAGTTCACGATGTACCAGATGTTGCACATCCTGGTGTGGATCGTTCTGTGAAACAAGCCAGATTGAAATACTTTTGGCCTCGTATGTCTACCGATATTACTGAGTATGTCACAGGTCCTAATCCAATCCAGATCTTTCCTACTTCTAGTGAGCCATGGGAAAGAGTTGCACTAGATCTGTTGACCAACTTCCAATGTTCCTTCAGTGGAAACAAACATCTGTGTGTGATGGTCGATCACTTTACCAGATTTTTGTGAGTTAGTTCCTATCCAGATAAGACTGCCGGACAGTAGCTAAAGCGTTTAAGGAACGTATAATCTGTAGACATACCACTCCTAAGTCCCTCATAACAGATAATGGAGGTGAATTTTGTAACGAGATTCTAGAAAACCTATGTGCCTTGTATAAGATTACAAAATCAACCATTGTTCCGCACCATCCTGCCAGTAATGGGTTAGCAGAAAGAACTAATAAGAAAGTCCTTGATGTTTTGAGAGCTACCATCAATCCCAATAGTGTAACCTGGGATGAAGTTATACCTGAATGTCGTTATTCCCTACGTACACGCC
>WNWK01050776.1:0-12713 GCA_009830355.1 Cherax destructor | reverse complement strand
TATAACCCTTGGGGTTTTTAGCGCTTTTTTGATTATAATAAAAAAACTGACTGGATGAACTTATTAAATGGTAGCCTTGGTTTGTTTTATAAATTACGAAGAGTAAACAATACTAACATTTCTTCAAATTACAGGATATGGATGAAATTATTAAAAAAACACCCTCTACCAGCCCCAAAAACCCCCTTTTCAACCAGCCAAATCTGGGAAGGTTTTCCACCCCCTTGTCTCACCCTCACCAGTTCCAGAAACCATATCAGTGTCTCCAGATTTCTTGCCTTGCCCACCATCACCAGAGTTAATTATAACAACATCTCACTCTTCTTCTTCACCACCCACAGTTGAAGGGGCTAACACATCCTCTCCCGCCTTTAATATGTCAACACTGTTATCTTCTACACCTTCTAGGTCTAATGTACTAAATAACTCTACTTCATGTGTTGGCGTCTCTACGCATTCCTCTTTGCAATCTACCGAGAATCAAAACTCTTCTCATACTCATTTTGCAACAGAGACATCATCACAAACTCAAGCAACATATTCTTCTCAAAATCAGATTGTTTCCACAGCAACTTGGCCTACACAAACACTTCATTCTCAAACTTCTGTCACAAATCTTCCAAACAATACAACACATTCTTCTTCATATATGCAATCACCCAGTATGACTCCTTCTCTGTCTAATGGTTATGCATCACACATTCAGAATTCTACATATTCTAAGGTAATTGAGCCACATTTGCACATTAACACACAAGATACAGGCATGATGAAAAATGATGTAAACAACAGAATTTCAGTACATGATACCAAGAAAAGAAAGTGGGAAGAAAAACCTGAAAATTTCACAAATCAAACAGAGGATTCAGATATGGATCTGCTGACAGTTCAAAAAGAAATGAATGTTCATCTCAGAACTCTGAATTCAAATATTTTGACAATGGGGCATACCCTAAATGAAAATATTCTTGGACTCAAGCGTGCTGTTGAGAGTATGGTAGCAATAATGCTTCAAAATAAAGCTAGTGCTTAGACTATCATGAAAGTACTATACCACAGGCTTTCTTTTAGCTTCCTTATAGTATTTTATACTTGAATACTATTCTCCACCTAAAACTTTTTTTTTTCCAATCTAAGGTGATTTTTTTTAAGATTTTTTTTCAGTTTTAACAGGTGTGTCTGTGTGTATGTAACATACATAGAGGTTATACAGTATATATTTTGTTGCTGCATGTGTAGATTGTCTGCATTGTAGTGTTTCTAAAAGGTAATCATGCAAATAATGAATGAAAAATAAATTTTGCCACAAAATTTATTTGATCAAAAGTTAGGCAAGAGATCATATGACACCTGCAGATAATGTATGTATCAACAGGTAGTCATATTTTCCCATTATTTGCATAATATACCTCAAATCTATAATGGACAAAATTTGATTCTCGGATTAGTACATAAGATTTATCATTTAGGAGAAAGCATATATGTAATATTTTATTTACATTAGAACTATTGCATGTCAAAGAATATATGAAAAATTTTATTCTCTGAAAATGGTACAAAACTTAAAAGAAAAAAACTACAGTACAGTGTATATTATATTTTTTGAGTAAAGATTTAATAAACTTTTTTCAGTGTTTGTAATGCATCTACAATGTTTTATTTATATACTTTAATTAAAAAGTATTACATAATACATTTTAATATGTAGAAACAAAATAATTCTTATTGTCCTTGTAAATCAGCGAGTGCATATGTAGTGTGGTTGGATAGTAGCTTTGATTATTTAGTGTTTAATCCATAGAGAAAGTGGTTACCATAAGACTAAATGTCATGAAGTCATTTGTTTATTTATGTAGTATATATTGTTACTGTATATTTATTTTTTACAGTCATCTGAACCTACAGGAATTGGCTTCCACCTGTTAATTCTTACCTTGTTTCTGTACATTTGTTGAATGTCAATAACTAAATCACCCTGGATATTAAGTTTAAAGTTCTCTCATAAATCTCTCGATTAACAAAAATCAGTAATAATTATTATTATGGAGAAAAGCTAAACCTTTAAGGACCATACAGGGCTGGGGAAAGGGAGGCCGTTAGGATTGATCCAAAGGCACTCTCCTTGACAGTCATTAGTGATTGTTCTTTAATATATGTGTATTAAGACACTGAAGAAAATGCTGTACATTGCATAGACTGTCATTTTAATATTAATATTTTCAAGTTTTCCTTTGTTTTTATTGTAATATGAAAACTAATGATACTCTATTATTGTAATCTCATAACATTATTTAAAAATTAGTACAGGTTGGCCATCACGAATCTGGCATCATTGGGACCTGCAGGGTGCTGGATTAGTGATTTTGCCGATAGAGTGGTTAGGTTAGAATACACTTAACCCAATGGCGATATTTACGCATTGGCGATTTCACCCACTTTATGCCCTATTTTTGGCCCATTCTGTTGTTCCAGTCTACCAAACTCTTAGTATTCCTCCTATTCTGTTGATTGAATACAAGAAACTGCCCATTCACCTATTTTGACTACCCAGTAAAGTGGTCAGAAATTGGTAATTTGGCCAATTTCACACAAATTTAAAAAATGCCAATTTTAAAATAGGGTCCATAATAAACGATGCAGACATTCCTGGCACTAAAATAACATTTTCTCTGTTCATTAGTCACATCTCCAGGCCCCTCTTTATTACTCTTGCTTTCTATTATGAATTTTTATTCACACAAAAAATAGATTTACTGTTATGCAGACTACTGCATTATTGTAATAATTGTATAAATAATGTCAACTCATTTGTGACTGCGTATTGGACCAGCCAGTTGGACACGTATTGGACGTTGATGTCATATGTTTACTCTTAACCCTTTCAGGGTTGTGAGGCCCTCTCCCAAACTCATTCTCAGGGTCGCAAATTTTTCGGAAAAAAATAAATTATGTTTTCTTATGAAATGATAGAGAATCTTTTTCCAATCATAATGACACCAAAAGTATGAAATTTGATGGAAAACTAACGGAATTATGCTCTCGCAAAGTTAGCGGTATCGACGACATTTACGCATCGGCGATTTCGCCCACTTTGAGCCCTATTTTCAGCCAATTCCAATGTCTCAGTCTACAAAAAGTTTAGCTATTTCACTAGAATTCCATTTGTTCTATCAATTGAGTACAAAAACCACCAATTTACCAATTTGAACTACCCAATGAAGTGGTCAGAAATTGGCAATTTGGCCAATTTCACACAAATTTCAAAAGATGCCAATTTCAAAATAGGGTCCAGAATAAACAAGACTGACATTCCTGGTACTAAAATAACATTTTATATGTTCATTAGTCACGTCTCCAGGCCCCTCTTACATTACTTTTGCTTTCCATTTTGAATTTTTATTCCCACAAAAATAGAAGATTTTCTGTTATGTATACTACTGCATCATTGTAAAAATGGTATAAATAATATGAGCACACTTGTGCAAGAATATTAGACTTGCCAGTTGATGTGTATTGGACGCATGGCGTGATTTGTTTACTCTTGAAAATTTTTGCTACTTTGCGCTCAGTTTCAAGGTATACTTATCGTGAAACCAATCAAAATTATCTCTATTTCTGTAATATATCTTCCATTCTATCAAATGAGACCAAGAAAACGAGAATACAGCCATAAATACCATACAAAAATAGACTGCAAAGTTGCTGTTTTTAATAAAAAACATGGTCGGAGTTTTTTTTCCTCATTACGCACTGTGTGGTGCAGGATTTTTTTTTACACTGCTCACACTGACCGCACAGACCCATTCTCTGACATCTAGGCCTACCAGCTTGTTTCCACTTGATTTGAGGGCGCTAGAATTTAGGCGTACTAGTACGTCAAAAACCCTGGTGCGTAAGCCATACTAGTACGGCCGAAACCCTGAAAGGGTTAAACACCGGCAAAAATTGAACCTTTCCACTACTTTGAACTTAATTTCAAGATACTTTTCATCGTGAAACCAATCAAAATCATAACTATTTCTGTAATGTATCTTCCATTCTATCAAATGAGAAAAAAAAAACGAGATTACAACCACAAAACTATATGAAAATACACTGCAAACTCACTGTTTTACACCACGGTCGCAGTTTTTTCTCATTATATAGTGCACACTTATGCACTATGTAGGCCCAAATTTACCAGTCACAGCTTATCTGAGTGAGCTGAGCTCATGGCAACCGACAGTAGCTTCAAAGCCACCATATCTTTTATGGACAATGTACTAATGTGTATGTGCTTTACACAACAAGAAGCATTTCTTTTATTCGTTGGTACCATGGCTAGGGCTCAAAGTGAGCAGGTTATAACAATAAATGGAGAAAAAAATTGGAATGACTTATGCAGCAAGTAGTGCCACCAAACAGTAGCAGCAGGTTGGTGTGGTAACCCTGGAAATTTGAAATACGTAATGCTATCTGAAATTAGTGTCGGATTACTGATGGAACCGGATTAGTGATGCCCAACCTGTACCAATAGTTACACCATACAGACCTAGCTAATATTATAATTTATATAAAGTTGCACTTATGAGAGCCTTCAAAAAGAGTATATAGTGGACCCCGAGTTTCGGTCACCTCGGAAATCGAGCAATTATGTAAGTGTAATATTGTAAGTGCATTTTTGGGGGTCTGAAATGGACTAACCTACTTGACGTTATTCCTTAAGGGAGTAAATTTGTTGGGTAATGCACTTGAGCAGCCTTCTGGAATGAATTATGACCGAAACTCAGGGGTCCACTGTATGATCTTTTCTAGTTTAACTAGGGCAACTGTTTTTTAGTGTTGAGAAAATATAAATATAAATTTAATAAAGATCAAAATAACACTAAATTAATAAAACATTAAATTAAATGTTGGTAATAATGTAAATTTAAATCACAGTAAATAAAGTGAGAATTGTCGTAATGGTCAACTGCACCTTCTGTAAGAATTATGCTCTAAATCTTTTCAGTCAATGTAGATTTTGTCTATTAATAGGACTGTCTATTTTGTTAAAATTAATTAATTAAGGAGATCAAATACTATTAATGGCAACTTAAATTACATTCTGGAATAATGTAAATTGTAAACACAGTAACACTAAATGAAATTTACAATAATGTCAGTGCATGACAGTAAAATGTGTCTGCTCTTATCTTATTCAGTCAAGTTATATAACAGATTAAAAAATAAATCAAAAGTTTAGTATCCATGTGTGTAGATACGTATAATTAGGGGTATATCCTTAAGATACTCGAAATGTAGATTATTAAGTTTGTATTCTGTGAAGTGTATTTTTGATTCTGAACAAGCCCATGAAGTGAAATCCTGGAGTTTTCGTAATGGTTGTAAATTGTGTGAAGTTTCAATGGGTCCACTTATACCCTAAGAGTTTATGATACTTTTATTAGATTCACATGTAAATATATATTGAAAATGAATTGTGACTTAATATTCTCTGTTTCCTGACTTCAGCCCATGAAGAATCCTGAGTTTTAAATTTGTGTGCAGTTTCATAAATTCACTACTCAACCCCCGAATGAGTTTAGTACTTTTTCATTAATAACATAAAATAAATATATATGAAGATGAGTTCAGGAAGTTATTTCATCTGTTAGGTCAGACTGACTGTCTATACAAAATAATCTAGATAATTTAAAAAAATAGTCTTCATTTATCAATTCTGTATAAACACAATGAGCCTCCTCTTACATTCTACTACCTATTTGAGTTTATTGTCTTAAAATACTGTATAATAATTTACTTTTTAAAAGTACAATTTATGTATACAGTATATAACTCAATTCTGTGAGCACTGAAACTTGGAATTTTGTAAACTGTGGGCTTTATTAGCTCTGTGTTATTTTCATAAATGAAATAGCATACAAAATAATTTTTCAGTATTTTTTTTGTTTATGGCAATGATAATGAAATTATCTTTTATTTTAGCATAAATGTACTGTATGTTGACTGGATTATCCTTTGAAAATTGTTGAGTGTATAGATATGTGGTTATTCCTTGTGACAAGTTCACAGAGGAAAATGTCAAGAAATTCAGAATGGTATATGTTTGTTGAAAAATAAAAAATTAGAAATAAACTAGTGAGTATAAAAAAATCCCAACATTGGACAATTTTAATTAAGAACAACTCCAGACAGGTGATCAGACAAGAATTTGGTCTGTTTGATCATTAGGCATAACTAATGAGGTAAAGCCACCTTGATTTACCTCCTGAAGCTAAGTTGTTTTTATGTGATAGAGAAATTTGGTGGATATTACTTTAGACTACTGTTCATAAGCACAATTTATCACATATGCCAGGCACTTTCTTTCTTTTAACTATTAAGATTTACTCATTTGTCAAAATTTTGACATCGTGTGACCCCACCTGATTTTGGCATTTGATCATAAGTAAACCCTTTTATTAACGTTTCAATAGGGATGGGGGAACGATTGTCTGGTAATGACACTAGAGGTGATTAGGGATGAGATTGTTCTGCTGTGATTGTAACAATGACAGACAATTCTGTAACCAACAGACTTTTTCTATTGTTTCTGAGTCACTGGGTCACTAATTCACTGATTCACTGGGTAACTAATTCACTGGGTCACTGAGTCACTGATTCACTGGACATTGAATGAGTCACTGATTCACTGGACATTGAATGAGTCACTGATTCACTGGGTGAGTCACTGATTCACTGGGTGAGTCACTGATTCACTGAGTGAGTCACTGATTCACTGGGTGAGTCACTGATTCACTGAGGGAGTCACTGATTCACTGGGTGAGTCACTGATTCACTGGGTGAGTCACTGATTCACTGGGTGAGTCACTGATTCACTGGGTGAGTCACTGATTCACTGGGTGAGTCACTGATTCACTGGGTGAGTCACTGATTCACTGGGTGAGTCACTGATTCACTGGGTGAGTCACTGATTCACTGGGTGAGTCACTGATTCACTGGGTGAGTCACTGATTCACTGGGTGAGTCACTGATTCACTGGGTGAGTCACTGATTCACTGAGTTACTGGTCACTTAGTGAGTCACTGGGTCACCGAGTCACTAAACTAGGAAACTAAGTAAATGTGAACAGTGATGAGTAGTGTGTGTGCAGAGACAACCAGATGTAGTAACCTATATATAGTTGCAGGGGTCGAGTCTCAGCTCCTGGCCCTGCCTCACTGCATAATTTGAAAAAGTTATACCATCAACTCAGCCCCTTCTACCTCAATGTACAGTGTGTGCCATAAGTTTCTAATTCAGTTAAGTACGGCATCTACACGCCAATAACACGCCCAACCTGCTTCCACAAGGCTTTCTCAAATTATCGCACGGTTTCAAAAACCAGCACTGACCTATATACAATTGACCAAAGGGTTGCATAACCCTTCCCATAGTCACAGTAAATTAACGTTGAAAATCTGAAATAAATTGGAGGAAGAAATTTTTTTTTCAACCATTTGAAGGTATCCCTTCTGGGATACTTTGTGCAATCTTGCTTGTGATGTCTTCACTATCGTAGCTGGTACCTCATATGTATCCAAGTAAAATGCATAAGAAATAAAGCAATAATAGAGTTCATTAGTAGCACAGATTTATTATGCACCACATCCTCATCATGTGGGGGTAATTCCACGTACTCATCCTGTGGGCGGTGGTGGATCAGTGACTGAAGGTCAGGGAGAGTGACTGAAGGTCAGGGAGAGTGACTGAAGGTCAGGGAGAGTGACTGAAGGTCAGGGAGAGTGACTGAAGGTCAGGGAGAGTGACTGAAGGTCAGGGAGAGTGACTGAAGGTCAGGGAGAGTGACTGAAGGTCAGGGAGAGTGACTGAAGGTCAGGGAGGCGATGGAGGGGATTGAGAGTGAAGAAGGGATGGAGGTTTAGTAGGGGGATGGAGGGTGATGGAGTGGTAGGGTGAAGGAAGTTGAGGATGAGGAAGGGGTCGGTGCACCAGGCAGCTTGCACCTGCAGGGTTGACTTATACGGTGGTTGCAGTAAGATTTCGTGTGTTAGTCATAGCCAGCTCCTTCCCTCCCCTTCCACATAAATGAGTGTTAACATAATAATAATAGTAATAATAATCTTTACTTCTACAAGTACATATACAAGGTATACAGGCCTAGCTGACATCAATGACATACTACTATATAGAAAGCCCCTAGTTATGCTGAGCATTTCCCGCAAATTAGGTCAGTTTTGTCCCAGGATGCGACCCACACCAGTCCACTATCACCCAGGTATCAATTTCACTGATAAGTGAACAGCAGGTGCCTTAAAGAAACACGTCCTAATATTACCACCCGTACCGGAGATCGACCCCCGGACCTCAGTGTGTGAGCTGAGTGCATTAGCAATTTAGCTGTGGGACACATGTGTCGAGGACACAATAACGCCCAGTGTAACTTCCGTGTAACAGAACAACTTTCTTCAAGCTATCTGTAATAACGTAGCTATTGATGGGTAGGCCACATGTACAACATCAATAAAGAAACGCTTCGCCTACCCAGCAGGCTTCTTCAGTAGAATACAAGCAATTACAGCACTGAAAGCAGCAGAAATGAAATGGTAAATTTGAGGTGATCAGTCCCTCAGATTTTTTTCATATTGATGGCCCTTTCACGAGGTGGGATGGTAGCTGGGCGCCATATTATGATGTTCAGTGGGAAACGCCAAACCTGTATGGGCTATACAACCCTGGGAAATAAATAATCAGGCTTCATCCGAGAAAGTGTAGAGTCCTTCATCATACCTCGTGGGCAGGAATACCTCTACTACCATACCTCGTGGGCAGAAATACCTCTACTACCATACCTCGTGGGCAGGAATACCTCTACTACCATACCTCGTGGGCAGGAATACCTCTACTACCATACCTCGTGGGCAGGAATACCTCTACTACCATACCTCGTGGGCAGGAATACCTCTACTACCATACCTCGTGGGCAGGAATACCTCTACTACCATACCTCGTGGGCAGGAATACCCCTATTACCATACCTCGTGGGCAGGAATACCTCTACTACCATACCTCGTGGGCAGGAATACTTCTACCACCATACCTCGTGGGCAGGAATACCTCTACTACCATACCTCGTGGGCAGGAATACCTCTACTACCATACCTCGTGGGCAGGAATACCTCTACTACCATACCTCGTGGGCAGGAATACCTCTACTACCATACCTCGTGGGCAGGAATACCTCTACACCATACCCGTGGGCAGGAATACTCTACTACCATACTCGTGGGCAGGAATACCTCTACTACCATACCTCGTGGGCAGGAATACTCTACTACCATACCTCGTGGGCAGGAATACCTCTCTACCATACCTCGTGGGCAGGAATACCTCTACTACCATACCTCGTGGGCAGGAATACCTCTACTACCATACTCGTGGGCAGGAATACCCTATACCATACCTCGTGGGCAGGAATACCTCTACTACCATACCTCGTGGGCAGGAATACCTCTACTTTGGTGGCCTGTGGCTAAAGCTCTCGCTTCACACGGTGAGGGCCTGGGTTCGATTCCAGCCAGGGTAGAAACATTGGGCGTGTTTCTTTACACCTGTTGTCTATGTTCCCCATCAGTAAAATGGGTACCTGGGTGTTAGTCGACTGGTGTGAGTCGCATCCTGGGACACTGACCTAATTTGCCCGAAATGCTCAGCATAACAAGGGACTTTCTATATAGTAGTATGTCATTGATGTCAGCTAGGACTGTATACCATGTACATGTACTTGTAGTAAATAAAGATATTATTATATTATATTATTATATTATATACCTCGTGGGCAGGAATACTTCTACCACCATACCTCGTGGGCAGGAATACCTCTACTACCATACCTCGTGGGCAGGAATAGCTTACTACCATACCTAGGAATAGCTCTACTACCATACCTCGTGGGCAGGAATAGCTCTACCACCATACCTCGTGGGCAGGAATACCTCTACTACCATACCTCGTGGGCAGGAATACTCTACTACCATACCATGTGGCAGGAATACCTCTACTACCATACCTCATGGGCAGGAATACCTCTACTACCATACCTCGTGGCAGGAATACCTCTACTACCATACCTCATGGGCAGGAATACCTCTACTACCATACCTCATGGGCAGGAATACCTCTACTACCATACCTCGTGGGCAGGAATACCTCTACTACCATACCTCGTGGGCAGGAATAGCTCTACTACCATACCTCGTGGGCAGAAATACCTCTACTACCATACCTCGTGGGCAGGAATACCCTACTACCATACCTCGTGGGCAGGAATACGTCTACCACCATACCGTGGGCAGGAATACCTCTACTACTATGACCTCGTGGCAGGAATACCTCTACTACCATACCTCGTGGGCAGGAATACCTCTACTACCATACCTCGTGGGCAGGAATACCTCTACTACCATACCTCATAGGCAGGAATACCTCTACTACCATACCTCGTGGGCAGGAATACCTCTACTACCATACCTCGTGGGCAGGAATACCTGTACTACCATACCTCGTGGCAGGAATACCTCTACTACCATACCTCGTGGGCAGGAATACCTCTACTACCATACCTCGTGGGCAGGAATACCTCTACTACCATACCTCATGGGCAGGA
Organism: Cherax destructor; assembly: GCA_009830355.1. Lineage (NCBI taxonomy): Eukaryota > Metazoa > Arthropoda > Malacostraca > Decapoda > Parastacidae > Cherax > Cherax destructor. The sequence continues at coordinate 2,065 of WNWK01050776.1, read as the reverse complement.
ATACCTCTACTACCATACATCGTGGGCAGGAATACCTCAACTACCATACCTCGTGGGCAGGAATACTTCTACCACCATACCTCGTGGGCAGGAATACCTCTACTAACATACCTCGTGGGCAGCATTACCTCTACTACCATACCTCGTGGACAGGAATGCCTCTACCATACCTCGTGGGCAGCAATACCTCTACTACCATACCTCTAGGGCAGCAATACCTCTACTACCATACCTCTAGGGCAGCAATACCTCTACTACCATACCTCGTGGGCAGCAATACCTCTACTACCATACCTCGTGGGCAGGAATACCTCTACTACCATACCTCATGGGCAGCATTACCTCTACTACCATACCTCGTGGGCAGCATTACCTCTACTACCATACCTCGTGGACAGGAATACCTCTAACATACCTCGTGGGCAGCAATACCTCTACTACCATACCTCGTGGTCAGACCCACCTCTACCATCATACCTCGTGGTCAGACCCACCTCTACCATCATACCTCGTGGTCAGACCCACCTCTAGCATCATACCTCGTGGTCAGACCCACCTCTACCATCATACCTCGTGGTCAGACCCACCTCTACCATCATACCTCGTGGTCAGACCCACCTCTACCATCATACCTCGTGGTCAGACCCGCCTCCCATCATACCGGAATGTATACCTAGATCGGGACAGAACGCAGGAAGAAAGGGAGGCCCTGAAGGAGAAGATAAGAAGGCGAAGAGAGGAGAGAGAGGAGACAGGGATATACGGAGGACACCAAGCCCAAGCAGGACAAACACACACACTGGAAGTACCCACGGCGGGCCTCAAATCACAAAAACCCCACGACAACCATACACTTTAACACCACACACACTCATCAGTCCCCCTGTCCCCACCCCAGCAACCCAAAACCCACCATCACAGCTACCCCCCTACCCCCACCACCACAAACTCTACCCCACCAACCCATACCCCAACCATACAATCTCCCCACCTATGCTGCAACCCCCTATGGGCACCCTGCCCACACACCCCCAACCCACCAAGATCTTCCCAGGGCCACAGTATTGGAAACAAGGTTGAAGGTTTGGTACACAAACGCGGATGGAATTACGAATAAGTATGAAGAGTGGAATGAAAGAATAGGTGAGGTGTCCCCAGACATCATAGCTGTCACAGAAACTAAACTAAATGAGACAGTAACAGATGCAATCTTCCCACAGGGATATCAGATCCTGAGGAAAGACAGAAGGAGCAGGGGGGGGAGGTGGGGTCGCACTGCTTGTAAGGAACCATTGGAGATTCGAGGAAATGGAAGGAATGGAGGTGTGTAGAGAAAGGGACTTCATAGTAGGTACCATCCAGTCTGGGGAGCACAAGATAGTCATTGCAGTGATGTATAACCCACCACAGAACTGCAGGAGGCCAGGTGAGGAATATGATGAGAACAACAGAGCGATGGTGGACACGCTGGCGGAGGTGGCAAGAAAAGCGCACATGAGCAGAGCAAAGCTACTGGTCATGGGCGATTTCAACCACAGGGAGATCGACTGGGAGAACCAAGAACGGGGGTCCAGAAACTTGGAGAGCCAAGATGATGGACGTGGTACTGGAAAACCTGATGCACCAACATGTTAGGGACACGACCAGAGAGAGAGGAGAAGATGAACCAACAAGACTGGACCTTGTATTCACCCTGAACAGTTCAGATATTGAAGACATAACACACGAGAGCCCCCTGGGAGCCAGTGACCATATGGTGCTGAGCTTTGAGTACATTGTAGAGCTACAGGTGGAGAGGGAAAACGGTACCGAAAGAGACAAACCAGACTTTAAAAGAGGAAACTACATGGGCATGAGGAATTTCCTGCAGAAGGTTCAGTGGGAAAGGGAAATGGAGGGACAGACAATAAATGAAATGATGGAATACGTAGGGGCAAAGTGCAAGGAGGCAGAGGAACGGTTTATACCCAGAGGAAAAAGATTAAATGGGAAGGCCAGAAAGAGCCACTGGTTTACCCAAAGGTGCAGGGAGGCAAAGATTCAGAGTGTCAGAAAATGGAAAAGG
>WNWK01050775.1:0-12714 GCA_009830355.1 Cherax destructor | reverse complement strand
CCAGATATTACTTATGATTCAATTATAAAAACAAGATATTAACTAAGATAATTAAAAAATGAGGTAGCACTATATGGGTTAGTTTGAAAAGGGCCCAATGGTAAATATTTTTTAAAAAATATAGGCAAAAATTGAAATTATTTGGTAGTTTTCAATAAAAAAAAATAAAATATGTCACCATAAAAAAGGTTGTAATAAAAATAAGTCACACAATTTAAAATGATGTGTAATTTCATATATATAAAAAAATTGAAAAATTGAAAAGTTTTTTGACAAAAATTTAGATTTGAGGAGGTTGTTGCTGACTATAAAAGCGGAATATGGTAATAGTAGGTAATAGTATTGTATTTTTCATGAAAATGGGCAAACTCCCCCAGAAAAAAAACATAGCTAATAGAATACCAGTGTTATCTTGTTTTTCATTTAAAAAACACCAGATTTTCATGCTTAACCCTTTTTTTAGCACCCCCAATATTTGTTTTTTTTTGTACCATGGTTAATATTCAGAGACAAAACAGGGTGAAGATAAGGTCTAAAATAGTGTTGGTGTTGTGTGTTGAGAGGGTGAGTTATTGTTGTTGGGTTTATCAGGACCACTGACAGCTTATGTCCTATCAGGCCTAGTTTCCATGTACGGAAAGATTTGTTCGCAAAGCTGGGTGATGAAAGAAAAAGGAAAAGTTCCTTTGTATAAATAGAAATAAAAACTAAATGTTTCTAATTAGATCTGGTTGACCCCTGCAAGCCCCAGCAGAGCAAGGTGCCCACACCCACACCTAGGTTCAGAAACTGACTTCCCACCAAAACCGTTAAAAAATTATCCACAGAGCAGAAAAACGGAGCTGGCTAAAATTCAGCCAATGACAGGTGTCTCTCCTGTAATGTGCCCGGCAGGCAAAGTAGATGAGGAAAAGCATCCCAGAGAGAACAGGGGAAATTTGCCACTGATACTCAGGCGAGAGTGAGACATCCACACTCGACGAAGGCTGGCGGAAAAGTCCAGAGAGGGTGGGTGGGTAGGCTGTGGCCAGTTCACTCACCCAGCCCACACTCACCTCACTACAACTCAGTGTGGCCAGACACTGTGAGCTCTGTATACATACACAGAATAATTATACAAAAACTATGAATACAGTAGACCGTCATTTAGCACGATAGTTACGTTCCTGAAAAAGTCATGTTAGATAATTTCGTGTTAAATAATTAAAAGAACTTATGGGAAAATAGGGTTACGTTCATGGGAGTCCCCAAAAAGCCAAACAAGTTTTTTTTAGACCAACAGATCTTACAAAAATAAAAGTGAATATGTAATTGTAGTTCATTATCGTGATGTATTATGTTGTTTTTACTGCTTAAGACTACAAATGTAATAGAAATAATAGTATTTACCTTAAATTGTGGGTGCTGGTGTTTGTGGATGATTGTGAAGAGAGTGGAGAGTTATGCGTGGCCCTACTGGGCTAAGGTGGATAGTAGAGGTTCTGGAACTGAAGTCGATGGTTGAACTGAGTGTCTAACTTTAAGTCAGTCAAGTCAGTCAGTCAGTTATTCAGTAAGTCAGTCAATCCATTCAGTAAGTCAGTCAAGTCATTCAGTAAGTCAGTCGTCATTCAGTAAGTCAGTCAAGTCATTCAGTAAGTCAGTCAAGCCATTCAGTAAGTCAGTCAAGTCATTCAGTAAGTCAGTCAAGTCATTTAGTAAGTCAGTCAAGTCATTCAGTAAGTCAGTCAAGTCATTCAGTAAGTCAGTCAAGTCATTCAGTAAGTCAGTCAAGTCATTCAGTAAGTCAGTCAAGTCATTCAGTAAGTCAGTCAAGTCATTCAGTAAGTCAGTCAAGTCATTCAGTAAGTCAGTCAAGTCATTCAGTAAGTCAGTCAAGTCATTTAGTAAGTCAGTCAATTCATTCAGTAAGTCAGTCAAGTCATTCAGTAAGTCAGTCAAGTCAGTCAGTCAAGTAAGTCAGTCAGTCAGTCAAGTCAGTCAGTCAGTAAGTCAGTCAGTCAGTCAATCAGTCAGTCAGTCAAGTCAGTCAGTCAAGTCAGTCAGTCAAGTCAGTCAGTCAGTCATTCAGTCAGTCAAGTCAGTCAGTCACACAAACTTATGTTTACATCTTTTTATGTGTACAAAGTAAGACTTCATTACGGCCACGGGTTATGTCTTGTCTAATATCTTTGTTTTCTTCGTTAATTCAAGATCAAAACACAATTCACTCTCTCTTATTCTTCACAAACACAGCTGGCTTGTAGCCGAGGACTTTTTGACGCGTATGAAATACGTACGAATGCTGGGATGGTGGGGTCTGTGGTGGCTGGGTAAGGCGGGTGGTGTCAACTGAACAACAACAACAACAAGGCTGCTTGTGGGAATGGTTATTTGTTTTTCCTTCCCACAAACTGTAAGTAAGTTTATTCAGGTACACACAGATACAGTTACGAAGATTATCATACATAGCAGCATGTGTAGAGAACCTAGGATAACCCAAAAAAGTCAGAGTGACTTAGTATTTCCATTGACTGACTTTTTTTGGGTTATCCTAGGTTCTCTACACATATGCTGCTATGTATGATAATGTATGTAACTGTACTCACCTAATTGTGGTTGCAGGGGTCGAGACTCAGCTCCTGGCCCCGTGTATCTGAATAAACTTACAGTTTGCAGGAAGGAAAAACTAATTCCCTTTTCCTCAAAGCATGAGGATTCTTGGGCAGTAAATAACCATGGGCATACACTTGAAATCACCTGATGCATTACCGAAAAGGAGCAAGGTGAAGCGATCCTTTGCTGTCTTGAAGCCTGGTGGACTTTTCTCTTGCTGACTGATATAAGTTCGTGTTGGCATTTTCTTCCAGAAAACACTTGTCTCATCAGCATTAAACACTTGATGTGGCTCATAGCCACCCTTAGTAGGACCCCCACTGACTCAATGGTTTAACCCACCGCGGGCTACCGCGAGCTCAAAATTTTTCCCCTCCTGCCGAACCGTGTAATATCATCTTTACGTCGTGTAAGATGATAATGTGTCGCAAATCTTAAATCGTGCAATACCCGTAACGTGCAACATAATCTCGTGCTAAATGACGTTCTACTGTACATTTAATTAAAAACTTAGTTAACAACAACAATAATACAGTGGACCCCTGAGTAACGAGCAAAATTCATTCCAGAAGCCTGCTCAAGTGCCATTACCGAACGAATTTACTCCCTTAAGAAATAATGTCAAGTAGGTTAGTCCATTTCAGACCCCCAAAAATACACTTACAATATTATACAGTGGTACCTCGGTTTACGATGGTCCCCAAACTCGCCCTTTTATGTAAGTTGATTTTTTTAAATGCTTTTGTAAGTGTATTTTTGGGGGTCTAAAAGGACTAGTCTATTTTACATTATTCCTTATGGGGATGGGGATAAATTCGTTTGGTAATGGCACTTGAACAGCATTCTGGAATGAAAAAATATCGTAAACCGAGGTACCACTGTACTTACATAATTGTACGATTTCCGGGGTGCTCATTACTCGGGGGTCCACTGTATTATTATTTCAACCTTAACAAGAATGTTAATATAAAATAAATTTTTCTTGAACACTCTCTACCAAACAATTGTGAGCACTATACAAACATAGAATGAGCATGCACACAGAGTGCAAAGAAGAAATAGATACAAAAAATAAATCACAAACAGGCAGGAAACAAAGTAAGGGGAGGTGCAAAAGATGGTGATTTACTCTATATGCAGATGTACATTTTTACTATCGCTCAATAAAGCAATTTTGTTTTAATATACAAACATGCATGCTAAAATTAAAAATCTCATTAAAACCTTGCTACAACTAAAGTAAAATCAAACTAACAACATCGTAATGTTAAAACAAGTGTCTTTGGACAAATAAGTACGTTTTTATTACTAATGATTTGAGCCTTTCTAATATGACCATCAATAAAAATATTTCTGTAACATAAAAGTTTTTGTTTACCACACTGGCTGTCTCCTACCAAGGTAGGGGTAAGACCCCCCAAAAAAACTCCATTACTCATTCAATAACTGCCTGGCCATTGCTGCACAGACGTAACTATTCAAATGAGCTTCTGGTATTTAAAGCATAATTGACCAAAATGTGTTAAGAAAAATTCAAATATTATACTTGGCAAACTATGTTGCAAGATACTTTCATATTCAGTATTAATCCTTACTGTACATGAATAATAACACAGATAAATCTCATAAGCAAAATAAATACCATTTGAGCCAAGTGTGTGATCATTGTGAGGGCCATAAAATTTGTTTCCTGAGGAATCTGCTCTTTCCCAGTCCAAGTCCTCATCTTTTCGCTGGATGTAGGTGCAATCGTGCAACCATGATTCTGAATCAAAATTGCAGTTACCCTGCAAAACAAAATAAAGATACTAGCAAGAAAGCACTAATCATGTTCACAGTACCATATATCAACTTACCTAGGTTATGTGTGTACATTAACCATGGGTCTTGTAATATTTTTTATATTAATCATGCTTTTATAATGCATTGTTTTCAGACAAAAAGTATGTACAGTCAACCCTCCGTTTTCATGTATCTCTGTTTTCGTGTGTTTCAGTTTTCATGCAGTTTTTTCGGGGAAATTTTACCTCCGTTTTCGGTGATTACCTCTGTTTTCGTGCTTGGTATGGAACCTGTCCACCAATGCCCAGCACATACAAAGCCCGCTAGACCGCCACCCACACACATTGTCACGCAGTGTAGCATTGTTTATGGTTGAGTGAACATCATCCCAGGAGTTCATACAAAACATTTATTAACAATTCATTGTTTTTGGCCCTTGATTATTGTGTGACTACTAAATAAGCTACCATGGGCCCAAAGAAAGCTCCTAGTGCCAGTCCTTTGGTAAAGAAAGTGAGAAACAAGATGGAATTTAAGAGTGTAGCAGGCATGCAGGGAGTGTAGCACGCATGCAGGGAGTGTAGCAGGTATGCAGGGAGTGTAGCAGGTATGCAAGGAGTGTTGCAGGTATGCAAGGAGTGTTGCAGGTATGCAGGGAGTGTAGCATGCATGCAGGGAGTGTAGCAGGTATGCAGGGAGTGTAGCAGGTATGCAGGGAGTGTAGTATGAATGCAGGGAGTGTAGCAGGTATGCAGGGAGTGTAGCAGGTATGCAGGGAGTGTAGCAGGTATGCAGGGAGTGTAGCAAGTATGCAGGGAGTGTAGCAGGTATGCAGGGAGTGTAGCAGGTATGCAGGGAGTGTAGCAGGTATGCAGGGAGTGTAGCAGGTATGCAGGGAGTGTAGCAGGTATGCAGGGAGTGTAGCAGGTATGCAGGGAGTGTAGCAGGTATGCAGGGAGTGTAGCAGGTATGCAGGGAGGTAGCAGGTATGCAGGGAGTGTAGCAGGTATGCAGGAGTGTAGCAGGTATGCAGGGAGTGTAGCAGGATGCAGGGAGTGTAGCAGGTATGCAGGGAGTGTAGCAGGTATGCAGGGAGTGTAGCAGGTATGCAGGGAGTGTAGCAGGTATGCAGGGCGTGTAGCAGGTATGCAGGGAGTGTAGCAGGTATGCAGGGAGTGTAGCAGGTATGCAGGGAGTGTAGCAGGTATGCAGGGAGTGTAGCAGGTATGCAGGGAGTGTAGCAGGTATGCAGGGAGTGTAGCAGGTATGCAGGGAGTGTAGCAGGTATGCAGGGAGTGTAGCAGGTATGCAGGGAGTGTAGCAGGAATGCAGGGAGTGTAGCAGATCAGGAGGGCAGACAGGGGAGTGTAGCAGGCATGCAGGGAAGTGACCCCAGATAAGGACTTGGTACCTAATTCCTTATGGAAGGATTCCCCTTCCAAACAATAGCCTCTCTTCCCTCTCCCCTCCTCCCTCTCTTCCATCCAGCAACATTAGTCTTCAATAAAGGTAAGTGTCACATTGAGTTCATTCATTTGTGCATGTAAATCTATCTTTAAGGCCCCCCCAAAATTTTTTTTTTCAAACTTCTGGGTTTCTGGAACAGATTAATTGAATTTCCATTATTTCTTATGGGGTAAATGGTTTCAGTTTTCGTGTGTTTCAGTTTTAGTTGATCCCTCAGGAACGGATTAAGTACGAAAACGGAGGGTTGGCTGTATTACAAAGTGGCAGGATAGTATAATCTCAACTTAATGGACTATGATTTAATGGATATGGGTATGCTTATACTGAAAATGCAAAATATGATTGCATGACTAAGTTTTCTACTATATTACCACTTCAGGATGTGACCCACAACAGTTGGCTAACACCCAGGTACCTATTTACAGCTAAGTGAACAAGGACAGCAAATATATGGAGGCTTGTGTATACATATCGTCCTGACTGAGAATTAACTTGGGGCTTTTTAAATGAGCAAACTCCTGCAATTAAATAAAGTTTTGATCACCAAAATACTATCAAATTTACTAAGCTATACCCTTCAAGGGGGTTGTCTGGATGCTGGTGAAGGGCTCTTGATTAAAGGAATTAGAGCTATCCTCCCTTTCTTTCTCAAATTAACTAGTTGCCCATTTCCCAGGCTTTGTGTAGCCCCTCAGGGCTTAGTCTTTCCTATGAATATAACAAAAATAATAATAATAAGCTAATGCAAAAGACAAATTATTCAAGACACAGCATTTCTACTTTTTTTTAGATAAGCACACTGTAGAAATAAGCTATTATTATTATTATTATTATTATTACTTACAAAGAGTTTAAAAGATTTCACTCAGTAATTTGTGCCCTGTAAGGAAGGAACAGGACGTGCCTTGATGTCAGTGAAAGGCTCTTGATCCAAAGAGTTGGAGTTACCATTTCCTTGGATCAAACTTTACCTGCTATTTCCCATAGGCACTGAATGATCCTGTTCTGTGATTTGTATGACCCCTATCAGTTTACTGCTTCCCCCATGAACATAATAATAATCTACGTAGTATTTGTGAATAAAGTATTTAATTCAATAGTCCTAGGCATTTATTAAAATTAAAACTACAATTTCCTAATTTAATCTTTTCAACATTTTATTGGCATCAGAATATAACTGGAAAGTTAATTTAATTAAATAGGTCAATTTGAATCTAGTATTAAAAGGAAAAATGTATTCTGAATCCTGACATGTTCAAATGCTATACAGTGGACCCCCGGATTACGTACTGCTCCAAACTCGAACAATTATGTAAGTGTATTTTTGTAAGTGCTTTTGTAAGTGTATTTTTGGGGGTCTAAAAGGACTAATCTTATTTACATTATTCCTTATAGGAACAAATTCGTTCGGTAACGGCACTTGAACAGCATTCTGGAACGAAATAATGATGTAATCCGGGGGTCCACTGTATTTATGCTTTATTATAATAAATAAATCCTTCAGTGTGTAAAAAGAGTGAAAACCACAAAGATGTCCAGCAGTATTTGAGACAAATATTTGTCTTAGATTTTAAATTTGTTTAATTCTTGCAATGCATAAATAGAGATTTTTAGTAACATGATTATTGTAACTTAAATTATTATACAGTACCTCTTTTATAAATATTTAAATTTCAGTACATGTACTTACCTCCACATGTGTACAATTATATTCATCACTCTTATCCATGCAATCATATTTAGCATCGCAGACATACTGATAGGGAATACATGAGCCATCAATACACTGGAAGTCTGTTCTGGTCTGACATTCTCCAATGATTGGTTCACAAAGTCTAAACTGGATATCATCAACAGCTACATGCGTCTGTGGATAGAAGGATGAAAACTTTAAAAATCACCTGTACTCTAACATAATGTTTAACATCCATGAAATTACTATCTTTCTAGCTTTGTCTTTTTCTCTGGAAACTTCACTTCTTCTAGTAATAGCAGGGTGCTCAGAAATGCTAAAAACTCATACTGGTTTAAACACTTCGGTAAATATAATAATAATTGACATCACTCCCTATGAAAGCAAAAGACTCCGCAGGTGGTGTAACGTCCCCTCAGTGAAAAGCATGGGTGCCATGAGTACACTAAGAGACAACACAATAAGTGTCAGGGGACCAAGACTGCTTAACTGCCTCCCAGCATACATAAGGGGAATTACTAATAGGCCCCTGGTTGTCTTCAAGAGTGAGCTGGACAGAAACCTAAAGTCAGTACCTTACCAGCCAGGCTGTGGTTCATATGTCTGTTTACATGAGGCCAGCAGTAACAGCCTAGTTGATCAAGCCCTGATCCACCGCGAGGCCTGGTCATGGACTGGGCTGCAGGGGCGTTGACCCCTCGGAATACCCTCCAGGTATACTCCAATCATTCTTATTCAAATAAATTGCCTAGATGTGCTTCATTTACTTTCAAGGTCTCTATGGCCATTATAAGTGCTAATGTATGAATAACAATCATTCTCAAACATTTTATTTTATTTCGCCTAGGATATATAGCAGGTGTGCAAGATATGGGGTGTGGGGCTACAGTAAGTACAATACTCATGTATAATAAAATTAGCAAATGAGTTATAAGCAAATAACACAGCAAATATATATTGTAGTAATACAGAAATATACCAAATGTGATGGATAGCTTAAGAAACAAAGTGCATAATGCTTCTACTCACTTCCCCTGGGCCATGATTGGCTTTGAAATGTAGGGTGAAGTCCCTCTTTCCATTAATATGTATGTATTCTCTTGTCCAACCGTTTGAATATAAAGATGATCCCACCCATAAGGTTTCTGCTGGTAGTCCATGTGTCTGTACAATGAAAATAATCAAATTACAAATCTTAATTCCTTTTTCTTATGAAGACAGTACAGTGGACCCCCGCCTAACGAACAAAATTCATTCCAGAAGCCTGCTCAAGTGCCATTACCGAACGAATTTACTTCCTTAAGAAATAATGTCACGTAGGTTAGTCTATTTCAGACCCCCAAAAACACACTTCCACAAGCACTTACAATATTATACTTACATAATTGTACGATTTCCAGGGTGTTCGTTAGGCGGGGATCCACTGTACAGTGGACCCCCGAGTTTCGTAAAAACTTCACTCCTGAAATCTGCTCAAGTGCCATTACCGAACGAATTTACTCCCTTAAGGAAAAATGTCACGTAGGTTAGTCTATTTCAGACCCCCAAAAATACTTTTCCACAAGCACTTACAATATTATACTTACATAAATGTATGATTTCCGGGGTTTACGAAACTCGGGGGTCCACTGTATATTATTAGCCTGTGAAACTTTTTCACAAAGAATAGGCCTACACATAAGCTTACGACAAAAATATATAGAGAGGTGAAACGCCCTGCAGACAGACATGACATGGAAAGGGTGCAATAGGTGCTCTACTATATGGCTTCTAACATCTTCACTAACCACAGTACAAGTGGGGATTGAACTCATGGCAAGTGAGTTGTAAAACTCCAGGCCAGTGCATAAGCCACTGGGCCAGCTGGCTACAATGACTCACTTACCATGAGTTCAATCTCCTCCCATACCGTGGTTTGTTTGCAATGGTGTCATTACGATTTTGTGAGTCAACATCTTCACTAGATATACACTGCTGGACAAATGCAATGTTTTGCTTAGTAACTTTTATGTTCCTTGACTCACTACCTGGTGATCTATCACTGCACTTACCATCTACCCATTCATTTCCCTTGCTAGCTGCCCATTTACAAATATAACTATCCACTCATTACCCCATTCACTTTCCTGGCCACCTATTCATTCCTTTACCTTGGCATCTTCCTATTCACTTACCTAGTCACCTGTCCATTTATTTACCAAGCCACCTGTGGAAACTTTTTTGAGTCGCTCAAGTTCCACAGGGTAAGTGAGCCGTAGGAGCCTTAAACATACCACGGATCGGTCCTCGGAGTACATGAACCCACACACCCAACCAAAACAAACATACACATTCAAGTTGGCGGAGGTAACAATTGTGTACATTTTAATTGATAGATTTATTCTCCTAGGAAGGCCTAGGCAAGTTTGTACAGTTAAAAACTAATATTAGGATTATTGGGGCAACGTTAGATATTAATAATGTAGCTCTAGCACCTTAATATAGGTAGATATAAGCCTTAAATAGGTACATTAGGTTATGTTAGCCAAAGAGAAATGGCAATCCCTTGCGGAGGTCAAGCAGTGTGAGACTCACGACGCATGATCTGCGTTCTTACCAGATCAGACTTCAAGCAGTGAACAAGTGCTGCGACCAGTGCAGCATTCCCCACGTGACTTCCATCTGTCCTGGGGGCACGGAAGAGATATCCCGAAGTACGGAGGATATCTTACTCCATCCAGACCCAATACAGTAGGAACTTACCTCTTTTCTTCTCAGTATCTGGCCAGTTTTCTGGGGGAAACGTGTGTAGGTTTTGTTGTGGGTCTCTCGTGCGGTCGGACGCATTTTAGCAGGTACCAGCGTCCCATTGTTGAGTAAAAGTCTGGAAGCTAGTGTCCCTTACCTGGAGTTTACCTGGAGAGAATTCCAGGGGTCAACGCCCCCGCGGCCCGGTCTGTGACCAGGCCTCATGTTGGATCAGAGCCTGATCAACCAGGCTGTTACTGCTGGCCGCACGCAGTCCAACGTACGAACCACAGCCTGGCTGGTCAGGTACCGACTTTAGGTGCCTGTCCAGTGCCTGCTTGAAGACAGCCAGGGGTTTGTTGGTAATCCCCCTGATGTATGATGGGAGGCAGTTGAACAATCTTGGGCCCCTGACACTTATTGTGTTGTCCCTCAACGTGCTAGTGGCACCCCTGCTTTTCATTGGGGGGATGTTACATCGCCTGCCGAGTCTTTTGCTTTCGTAAGGAGTGATTTTCATGTGCAAGTTTGGTACTAATCCCTCGAGAATTTTCCATGTGTATATAATAATGTATCTCTCCCGCCTGCGTTCTAGAGAGTACAGGTTTAGGAACTTCAAGCGTTCCCAGTAGTTGAGGTGGTTTATCGCACTTATGCGTGCGGTGAAGGTTCTCTGCACATTTTCAAGGTCAGCAATTTCACCCGCCTTGAAAGGTGCAGTTAGTGTGCAGCAATATTCCAGCCTAGATAGAACAAGCAATCTGTAAAGTGTCAACATGGGCTTGGCATCCCTGGTTTTGAAGGTTCTCATTATCCATCCTGTCATTTTTCGAGCAGATGCAATTGCTACTTTGTTATGGTCCTTGAAGGTGAGATCCTCTGACATGATCACTCCCAGGTCTTTGACATTAGTTTTTCACTCTATTGTGTGGTTGGAATTAGTTTTGTACTCCGATGAGATTTTAATTTCTTCACGTTTTCCGTATCTGAGTAATTGAAATTTCTCATCATTGAACTTCATATTGTTTTCTGCAGCCCATTTAAAGATTTGGTTTATGTCTGCTTGGAGTCTTGCAGTGTCTTCAACGGTGGACACTGTCATACAGATTCGGGTGTCATCTGCAAAGGAAGACACAGCACTGTGGCTTATATCCCTGTCAATGTCTGATATGAGGATGAGGAATAGGATGGGAGCAAGTACTGTGCCTTGTGGAACAGAGCTTTTCACAGTAGCTGCCTCAGACTTTACTCTGTTGACTACTACTCTTTGTGTTCTACATGTTAGGAAATTATAGATACATCTACCAACTTTTCCTGTTATTCCTTTATCACGCATTTTGTGTGCTATTACACCATGGTCACACTTGTCAAAGGCTTTTGCAAAATCTGTGTATATAACATCTGCATTCTGTTTATCTTCTAGAGCATCCAGGACCTTGTCGTAGTGGTCCAGTAGTTGGGACAGACAGGAGCGGCCTGCTCTAAACCCATGCTGTCCTGGGTTGTGCAATTGATGGGTATCAAGATGGGTGGCGATCAAAGATTTTTATGATATGGGACGTTAGCGCTATTGGTCTGTAGTTCTTTGCTATTGCTTTACTGCCCCCTTTGTGGAGCGGGGCTATGTCTGTTGTTTTTAGTAGCTGCGGGACGATCCCAGTGTCCATGCTCCCTCTCCATAGGATGTTAAAAGCATGTGATAGGGGCTTCTTGCAGTTCTTGATGAACACGGAGTTCCATGAGTCTGGGCCTGGAGCGGAGTGCATGGGCATGTCATTTATTGCCTTTTCGAAGTCATTTGGCGTCGTGGTGATGTCAGAAAGGCATGCGTCTGTCAAGTTCTGTGGCACTCTCATAAAAAATTCATTTAGGTTTTCGATTTTCAGTCTGGTTAGTGGCTCGCTAAAAACTGAGTCATACTGGGATTTAAGTAACTCACTCATTTCCTTGCTGTCATCTGTGTAGGACCCATCCCGTTTAAGTAGGGGCCCAATACTGGTTGTTGTTCTCGACTTTGATTTTGCATAGGAAAAGAAATAGGGTTTCTTTCAATTTCATTTATGGCTTTTAGTTCTTCCCGTGTCTCTTGATTCCTGTAAGATTCCTTTAGTTTTAATTCAATGTTTGCTATTTCTCTGACTAGTGTCTCCCTACGTATTTCAGGAATATTGGCCTCCCTTACTGTTTAGATATTGCTTGGAGGATATACCCTAGAGCTGGGGATTCTGAGTTAATACAAGACACTAATACCACTTAATTTTGCAGATTAAGGTTCTTCCCTACACATGGTGTTTGGAGGGGGTTATAGCTTAGGAAGACTAGGAGACACGTTTCCACACCATCAAGTAAGTTAAACCCTTTCATAATCGTGCATGTAGTGGGGAATTCTTTTGGCTGCAGTTAGCTAGAAATTTGTCCCATAGCCACTTGTAAGTCTGAGAGAAGTGTCT
>WNWK01050774.1:0-12715 GCA_009830355.1 Cherax destructor | reverse complement strand
TGTAGTCCCCCTTTTGTAGTTTCGTTTCTCCCTACCTATTCATGTTCCCCTCTCCACTTGTAGCTCAACTATATAATCAAAACACAGAACCAAATGATCACTAGCTCCAAGGGGCCTTTCATACGTGATATCCTCGATGTCCGAACTACTCAAGGTGAATACTAGGTCCAGTCTTGCTGGATCATCCTCACCTCTCTCTCTGGTAGTGTCTCTAACATGTTGATGCATGAGGTTTTCCAGTACCACATCCATCATCTTGGCTCTCCATGATTCAGGACCCCCGTGGGGCTCCAGGTTTTCCCAATCAATCTCTTTGTGATTGAAATCACCCATAACTAGCAACTTTGCTCTCCCTGTGTGGGCTCTTCTGGCCACCTCGGTTAGTGTGTCTTACCATTGCTCTGTTGCTCTCGTCGTATTCTTCTCTTGGCCTCCTGCAGTTCTGTGGCGGGTTGTACATTACAGCAATTACCACCTTATGGCCCTCAGACTGGATTGTTCCTACTATGTAGTCCCTTTCGCCCATTCCATCCATTCCTTCCACTTCCTCAAATCCCCACCGGTTCTTAATGAGCAGTGCAACTCCTCCTCCCCCTCTGCTCCCTCTATCTTTCCTGAGGATTTGATATCTGGGTGGAAAGATTGCATCTGTTATCATCCTGGCGAGTTTTATTTCTGTGAGTG
This sequence comes from Cherax destructor, assembly GCA_009830355.1. Taxonomy (NCBI): domain Eukaryota; kingdom Metazoa; phylum Arthropoda; class Malacostraca; order Decapoda; family Parastacidae; genus Cherax; species Cherax destructor. The sequence goes on along the minus strand of WNWK01050774.1, from coordinate 12,031 downwards.
CTATTATGTCTGGGGATGTCTCCTTTATTCTTTCATGCCACTCCTCACATTTATTTGTAATACCATCTGCATTTGTATACCAAACCTTCAACTTCTGTGTGTGTGTGTTAGTTAGTTACCATTTTGTCCTAGGCACATGTCGATTAGACACTAGGCCTGGGTGTGTGTGTGTGTGTGTGTGTGTGTAACGAAACACTTCGAAATCTTTCGGCCCCGCCGGGAATTGAACCCGGGCCCTCCGTGCGTGAAGCAAGAGCGCTAGCTCTGTGTGTGTGTGTGTGTGTACTCACCTAATTGTGGTTGCAGGGGTCGAGACTCAGCTCCTGGCCCCGCCTCTGCGCTGCCCGCTACTGGGTATCTGCTCTCCCTGCTCCATGAGCTTTATCATACCTCGTCTTAAAAATGTGTATGGTTCCTGCCTCCACTATGTCTTTCTCTAGACTATTCCACTTCCTGACTACTCTGTGGCTGAAGAAATGCTTCCTAACATCCCTTTGACTCATCTGAGTCTTCAGCTTCCAGTTGTGTCCCCTCGTTTCTGTGTTCCCTCTCTGGAACATCCTGTCACTGTCTACCTTGTCGATTCCCTGCAGTATTTTGTATGTCGTTATCATGTCTCCTCTGACCCTTCTTTCCTCCAGTGTTGTTAGTCCTATTTCGTGCGCGTGCGTGCGTGCGCTCACCTAATTGTGGTTGCAGGGGTCGAGACTCAGCTCCTGGCCCCGCCTCTTCGCTGTCCGCTACTGGGTCTCTGCTCTCCCTGCTCCATGAGCTTTATCATACCTTGTCTTAAAACTATGTATGGTTCCTGCCTCCACTATCTTTCTCTAGACTATTCCACTTCCTGACTACTCTGTGGCTGAAGAAATGCTTCCTAACATCCCTTTGACTCATCTGAGTCTTCAGCTTCCAGTTGTGTCCCCTTGTTTCTGTGTTCCCTCTCTGGAACATCCTGTCACGCTTGTGCATTGTGTGTGTGTGTGTGTGTGTGTGTGGTGTGTGTGTGTGTGTGTGTGTGTGTGTGTGTGTGTGGACATCTAAATTTGCTGAGTCAGGGTAAGGCAGCTGTCAAAATGACATATTATACCATTACTCACCACCCTCACTGCCTGTCAACCTGTCAACACAAAAAGGGTTGCATGTGTTCTTCCCCACAACCTCCTTCCTAGCTTCCTTTCTTCCTTCCTTTCTTTCTTACTTATTTCCTTTCTTCCTCTCATCTCTTTCTTCCTGCCTCTCCTTATCTCTTCCTTCCTGCCTCTCATCTCTTCCTTCCTGCCTCTCATCTCTTCCTTCCTGCCTCTCATCTCTTCCTTCCTTCCTTCCTCTCATCTCTTCCTTCCTTCCTTCCTCTCATCTCTTCCTTCCTTCCTCTCATCTCTTCTCTTCTTCCTTCCTTCCTTCTCTTCTTCTTTGTTCCTTCCTTCCTCTCATCTCTTTTTCCTTCCTTCCTTTCTTATTTCCTTCCTTCCTTCCTTCCTTCTGGTATCCTGGCATTGCCTGGCTCTCAAACTCCTCAAAACCATGAAATTCATCTTCAGAGACACTTCCATCTGTGTTGGCTATCAGTGGAGAAGTCCTCATTCGCTGAGCTCAGATATTTCTTACTCGCTGGCATGCTGACATGGACTACTGAAATGCTTTCCTCCCATGCCTCACTGTTCCCCATTCTTCCTTCCTGCCTCTCATCTCTTCCTTCCTGCCTCTCATCTCTTCCTTCCTGCCTCTCATCTCTTCCTTCCTGCCTCTCATCTCTTCCTTCATTCCTTCCTTCCTTTCTTACTTCTTTTGTTCCTTCCTTCCTCTCATCTCTTCCTTCCTTTCTTATTTCCTTCCTTCCTTTCTTATTTCCTTCCTTCCTTCCTTTCCTCCTTCCTTCCTTCCTCCTGGTATCCTGGGCATTGCTTTCGGTCACAAACTCCTCAAAACCATGAAATTCATCTTCAGAGACACTTCCATCTGTGTTAGAGCTATCAGTGGGGAAGAGAAGAGTCCCAGATTCGCTGGAGAGTCAGATATTTCTTACCGCTAGGCATGCTGAACATGGACTACTGAAATGGCTTTCCCACAATGCACCACTGGTTCCCCATTTTTTTTATACTGCGCACACTGACCATTGAGACCCATTCTCTCACATGTGGGCCTACCAGCTTTCTCCAACTTGATTTGAGGCCGCTAGAATTTATGCGTATTAATACGTCAGATGGTAGTAGGTTGGTAGACAGCAACCACCCAGGGAGGTACTACCGTCCTGCCAGGTGACTGTGAAACAAACCTGAAACTGTTTTACATGATGGTAGGATTGCTGGTGTCTTATTTCTGTCTCATAAACACGCTGGATACCAGGTATATCTAGCTACTTCTACTTACACTTTAGGTCACACTACACAGGCATGCACATGCATATATATACATACACACATCTAGGTTTTTCTTCTTTTTCTTAATAGCTCTTAAGAAGTGGGGAAGTGGAAAAGAATCTTTCCTCCGTAAGCCATGCGTGTCGTATGAGGCGACTAAAATGCCGGGAGCAATGGGCTAGTAACCCCTTCTCCTGTACACATTTACTAAAAAAGAGAAGAAAAACTTTATAAAACTGGGATGTTTGAATGTGCGTGGATGTAGTGCAGATGATAAGAGAGATGATTGCTGATGTTATGAATGAAAAGAAGTTGGATGTCCTGGCCTTAAGCGAAACAAAGCTGAAGGGGGTAGGCGAGTTTCAGTGGGGAGAAATAAATGGGATTAAGTCAAGAGTATCTGAGAGAGTTAGAGCTAAGGAAGGGGTAGCAATAATGTTGAAGGATCAGTTATGGAAGGAGAAGAGGGAATTTAAATGTGTAAATTCAAGGATTATGTGAATTAAAATAAGGGTCGGATGCGAAAAGTGGGTCATAATATGCGTGTATGCACCTGGGGGGGAAGAGAGGAGGAGAGAGAGAGAGAGAGAGAAGAGAGAGATTTTGGGAGATGTTAGCGAATGTATAGGAACTTTTGAACCAAGTGAGAGAGTAATTGTGGTAGAGGATCTAAATGCTAAAGTAGAAGAAACATGTAGAGAGGGTGTGGTAGGTAAGTTTGGGGTGCCAGGTGTAAATGATAATGGCAGCCCTTTGATTGAACTTTGTATAGAAAGGGGTTTAGTTATAGGTAATACATATTTTAAGAAAAAGAGGATAAATAAGTATACAGTGGTCCCTCAGTTTTCGCCGAAAATTCGTTCCAGAATGCTGCTCAACTGCCATTGCAGAGCAATTTACTTCCTTAAGAAATAATGTCACGTAGGTTAGTCTATTTCAGACCCCCAAAAATACACTTGCAGCAGCAGAGGGACCACTGTACAAGATATGATGTAGGGCGTAATGACAGTAGTTTGTTGGACTACATAGTGGTAGATAAAAGATTGTTGAGTAGACTTCAGGATGTACATGTTTATAGAGGGGCCACAGATATATCAGATCACTTTTTATTGTAGCTAAAGTGGAGTAAAAGGTAGATGGGATACAAGGAAAATGGAAGCAGTGTAAGAGAGGTGAAGGTTTATAAACTAAAAGAGGAGGCAGTTAGGGTAAGATATAAACAACTATTAGAGGATAGATGGGCTAGCGAGTGTAGGCAATGGGGTCGAAGATGAATGGGGTAGGTTTAAGAATGTAGTGTTAGTGTGTTCAGCAGAAGTTTGTGGTTATAAGAAAGTGGGTGCGGGAGGCAAGAAGAGCGATTGGTGGAATGATGATGTAAAGAGAGTAGTAAGGGAGAAAAAGCTAGCATATGAGAGGTTTTTACAAAGTAGAAGTGATGCAAGGAAGGAAGAGTATATGCTATTCACAACCCTTGTGGGTTTAGCACTTCTTTTTTATTATTATTATTATAATAATAATAATATCATTCACTCTAAAAATGGTGTGTTGCATGAGAATGGGAGTGTTTCTGTTTAAAAATTTGTCTGAACTAACTTGTATAACTTGTACACAAAGTAGGAGTACTGTATTTGTATTGCGAGGTAATTATTATAATAAAAAAAATATTGCGAGGTAAAAGTTTCACACTCTTACAAACGTACATGAATGAACTAAAATTGGACACACATTAATACGCATTTATTTCGCCTGACTGACTGATCGAACACCACCCGTTCAGTTTATGTTTTTACATTGTCTGAACTCCGTGTATCTCGTTCTCTCTCGTTTACTATTTCGTTAACTAGTTGGTTCTCGTTGATGAAGGCGTCTAAGCTTAGTTGTGATAGTCGTAATCCTCTTACTTTAAGTGCCAAGTTAGAAATGATTAAACTTAGTGAACTGACTTTTTTGGGTTATCCTAGGTTCTCTACACATATGCTGCTATGTATGATAATCTGTGTATACCTGAATAAACTTATTTACTAACAAGATATGTTGATGGCTGAGATAGCCATCTAATACAGTTACATACAGGAGCATATGTGTAGATAACCTGGGATAACCCAAAAAGTTAGACAAAGTGCCTTATTGCTGACATGGAAAAACTTTTACACTACCACTCACCTTTCACACATTCATAATAATATTTGAACCCTTTGACTATTTCGGTCGTATATATACGTCTTGAATCCCTGAAACCGGCAGGCCGGACTTGAGTCCTGGAGATGGGAAGTACAGTGTCTGCACTCTGAAGGAGGGGTGTTAATGTTGCAGTTTTATAACTGTAGTGTAAAGTACCCCTCTGGCAAGACAGTGATGGAGTGAATGATGATGAAAGTTTTTCTTTTTCGGGCCACCCTGCCTTGGTGGGAATCGGCCGATGTGTTAATAAAAAAAAATATACGTCTTACGAGACAGTGTTTCGGACGTATATATACTCAAAAATTCTAGCGGCTTCAAATCAAGCGGGAGAAAGCTGGTAGGCCCACATGTGAGAGAATGGGTCTGTGTGGTCAGTGTGTGCTGTATAAAAAAAAATCCTGCAGCACGCAGGTGCATGAGAAAAAAAAACTCCGACCGTGTTTTTCAGGTGTATTTTCGTATAATATTTATGGTTGTATTCTTTTTTTCTTGGTCTCTTTGATAGAATGGAAAACATATTACAGAAATGGAGATTTTGATTAGTTTCATGATGAAAACGACCTTGAAATTGAGCTCAAAGTAGCGGAAATATTAAATTTTTGCCAATGTTCAAGAGTAAACAAATCACGCCACGCGTCCAATACACGTCAACTGGTGAGTCTAATATTCTTTCACAAGTGCACTGATATTATTTATACCATTTTACAAAATGCAGTAATCTGCATAACAGTAAATCTTCTATTTTTTGTGTGAATAAAAAATCAAAATAGAAAGCAAGAGTAATATAAGAGGGGCCTAAAGACGTGACTAATGAACAGAGAAAATCTTATTTTAGTGCCAGGAATGTCTGCATTGTTTATTCTGGACCCTATTTTGAAATTGACATCTTTTTTATTTTGCATGAAATTCGCCAAATTGCCAATTTCTGACCACTTTATTGGGTAGTTGAAATCGGTATATTGGTAGTTTCTTGTACTCAATTGATAGAACAAATGGAGTTCTAAAGAAATAGCTATGAGTTTGGTTGACTAGAACAAGGGAATTGGCCGAAAATAGGGCTCAAAGTCAGCGAAATCGCCGATGCGTATTATATCGCTGAGATCACTAACTTCGTGAGAGAGTAATTCCATAAGTTTTCCAGCAAATTTTGTACTTTTGGTGTCATTACCATCGGGAAAAGATTCTCTATCATTCCATAAGAAAAAATCATTTTTTTTTTTTAGAATATTTTGCGACATAGAATAACTGTTTCAGAAATGGGCTTGCGACCGTCAAAGGGTTAAAGTAACATGTGTACATACTGTGTGTGTATTTTACTTCTTATTGTGTTTTTTAATGCCTAGTTCTATTGCTAACTTAATATATGTTAGTGTAAACCTGTTATCTAGCATTTACAGTGGACCCCCGAGTTACGAGCATAATTAATTCCAGAAGGCTGCTCAAGTGCCATTACCGAACGAATTTTCTCCCGTAAGAAATAATGTGAAGTAGGTTAGTCCATTTCAGACCCCCAAAAATACACTTACAAAAGCACTTACAATATTACACTTACATAATTGTACGATTTCCGACGTGCTCGTAACTCGGGGGTCCACTGTATATGCATTTATAAGTGGTGGTAGTGGGGGGTTCCCCACTTTACGGCGCTTTCCGCTTTACGGAACCTAACCTGCCATATAAGTGGGGCCCTACTGTATTAAGGAAAATAATCAGGAAAGTCAACAGTAGCACTCACCGGTCATTTCTCCTGATGGGATAACCCTGATTATTTCCTAAGCTGTTTGTAGTATGCATATTTCTTAATTTCTGATCAATTTCAAGTTTTTCTTGTCTTAGTTGTTCAACCTCCTGCAAATAAAAGCAAATAAGGATTAGATACATTAAGTTTATTACTCTATATCTCAAAGTGTTGGACAACCTATAATGAAGAATGTAAAGCACACTATGAAGGAAGGGAAGGAGGAGACTTTTCTGAGGACACTGTACATAGATAGTCAGCAAAGAAAACAGACTTGATTACCAAGATTATCTATTTAACTGTATATTCAAATTTGACTGCCAACTTCATTGAAGTTTAAAACATTAAATTACACCGTTTCCAACAGCTATGCACAGATGAAGTATAATTTCAAAATAAAATAGTGCAGAGGTACTTAAATGTTTCACTACTACAGATAAGTACACTTCAGCAGAGATAAACAAAGAAAATACTATACTGTACTAGGAGGGTTTCAGTACTTTCATAAAAAGCCTACATTATCAATAAGAACAAGTACTGTATAAAAACCATTACAACAATTCTCATTTTAACCTACCCGGGTAAATTCTAGTTACAGTCTAGTTTCTATCATGGACTTGTTGGGGCTGTGGGCAGTTTGCCACAACTGAAATTCCATCTTTAATATTATATCTGTCCCTCAAAAAAAAAAATGACAGTACAGGTCTCCTTGCATGAAGTAATAGAGAAGTTCCTAGTGTTCTTGTGTTCATGGGATGACTGGTGTTCTTGTGTTATGAGGAATAAGTTGATACAGAGTTGTCAGTATTTCACAATTATACCAGAGTGCTCAGGTATTCTGTAATGTGTGTCTGCTGTTTATTGCAGCCTACTGCACACTTAGATTTAAAAGTTAAAAACACACTATTTTATAGTACGATGGGGATTTCTTCATTGTCTCAAGTCCCTGAGTTTGGTTCCCTTCTTTGTTTTCAGAAAATTTTCAGTAATGACCACTGATATTTTCAGCAGGTCACAATCACTGCACAAACTCTTATATTCATCTCTTTGTCTCTAATCACACAAACTCTTGATTCTCTAACACCAATTCTTCTTGGCACCTATAGCATCATTAGTATTCCTTTTAGGTGCCATGGTTAATATCCAAAAATGTGATGAGATAAAAAATATGAAAATTTATTAATCAACACAAGTGAGAGTAAGGTATGGAAAGCATCCAGAAGGCAGCTGGCAGCCTGGGTGACTGTTTGTAGCAAGAAGCCAAACTAAGCCCTTTCCCTAAAACAATGGACTTACCCAAAAATATTCGACAATGTGGTTAAGCCAGATTTCCCATGAAACGTGAACTTTGGTACATACTTTAAGTGCAATTTACTGAAAACCTAATTTGTAGATGCATGGACTGTATTTCTACTAAGTTATAAAACAGAATTCTAAATAAAAACAAGCAAGATTACGACAAAAACTCAACAAGGCATATGCTCAACAATAAGCCATTGGGACTTTACTAACTGGCAAGATGGAGAAGGACCAAGTAGCACCCTTCATCTACAATCTAAATGAGCAAGTAAATAGCAGGAGTTCTGGTAGAGCCAATAACAGAGCTTTCACTAACTCCAGTAAGGTCGATGGATAAACTTGGAACAGAGATATTGAGAACAGAACACATCACAGTCCAGAAATCAAAATCAGTGGGAAAAAAAAAAAATTTTAATATGAAATATAATGGATTCTTCCTGGGAACACAAATGAAACATAAAAGTTGTGGTATACAGCATTAGTGGATATATAATGGCAATGCTACACTGTACCACTAAAATATCTGGTTATGTAGGACAAGGAGTACATCCATCTTTTATCCACTAAAATTTAAGTTCCATATCTGTAGTAGGTTAGTAGACAGCAACCCCCCAGGGAGGCACTACCATCCTGCCAAGTGAGTGTGAAATGGAAACCTGTGATTGTTTTACATGATGGTAGGATTGTTAGAGGCTTTTTTCTGTCTCATAAACAAGCAGGATAACAGGTATATCTTGCTACTTCTACTTACATGTAGGTCACTACACATGCATGTACACATATATTTACACACCCATCTGGGTTTTCTTCTATTTTCTTATTAGTTATTGTTCTTCTATTTCTTATTTTCATGGGGAAGTGACAAAGAATTCTTCCTTCATGAGCCACGTGTGTAGTAAGAGACAACTATAATGCCATATAAATTACTAAATGTATAAATTTCTAAATGTAAAAGGAAAGACTTTTGTTTTTTTCTTTTTTGAGTCACCCTGCTTTGGTGGGATACGGCCAATTAAAAAAAAAAACTGTAAATTCATCATCCAAGAGCTGCTTGCAGATATTTTATACACTCACATTACATTAACATCTGTGATGCAAAAACAAAAAGCAGTAATACATGAAAGAAATCACAGGAACATGCAAGTATCAAGTAATGAAACTTATTATGCAATTACAGTAAAACCTTTTATTAATGCACTAATTGGGGGGGATGGAGGGGAGGGGTGTATGATACCACCGATAGTCTGCATCTCCCAAATTATGAAATCAATACTTCGTAATTATCAGGTTATCTTCTGCACAAGTGAACGTGGTCCACTGATGCACAAGACCCAACACTAAGAATATGGGTATTGTAACCTGTAATATTACAGTACAATATAGTAATTTTATAGTCCTCTATATAATTTACAGTAATTTTACTTACCTTTTCGTGTGGAGAGAAAGGTGTAAACTACAATGATCAAAGGCTATTTTCAAATGTTTTCCAAGACAAACTGTTCAATTTTATGGCTAGCTTTTACAGTAAACTTAAGAGCATAAGATGTTAGTTTGTCCTTGCTTACACGAATACCAGACACTGTTTCTTAACACTATATTCCTTACACACCTGTGCCACTGAGATGCCAGACTTAGCTTACTTAATATGTTAATAGTTACACAAAATGTTCTAAATCCAGGTAAAATAAGACTGAATGGCAAGTGAATGAGTTGAGCACAAACTGGTACAGATGGCCAATGGCTCAGGAAGCAATGAAAACAGTGAGGTCCTAGACATGGCCGCTTTGGCCCATAAACATCAGTTAGTGGACATGGCCCAATACTTCAGAAAACAACCAGACACTATCACTATGGACAAAATACGGAATTACATTTTTGTCTGATAAAGCATTTATCCGGACAATTTTTTTTTTCCCAATATCGCCAAAATCTGTTAATGAGACATTTTACTGTACATGAAACTACAAAATTTAAAAAAAAAAAAACTAAACATGAAAAATAATTGAAGACACTTACTTTTAAATGAGCTAAATGATATTCAAGTAGAATGGAAGCATTGGCAATGGCTTCAACCGTGCCAACAAAGACAAACGGAACTTGTCCTTCAGTACGGGGAGTTGTGGGCTCGGGTTCATTGTCTCCTTCAATCTTCACCCGCACTACACCAGACTTATCCACCATTTCTTGTATGACACGACCATTCTTGCCAATTACTTTTCCTACTAGTATTCGTGGCACTTGCACAGATTCTTCACTATATTCTAACATAGACCGTGCCTTTTTTACTGCTTCTTCCGTCTGGAAAAAGTAACACTGTGATGAGTTAAACATAATACAAACACAATCTAATTACAGTGGTACCTCGACTTACGATGGTCCCCAAACTCACCCTTTTATGTAAGTTTATTTTTTTAAATGCTTTTGTAAGTGTAATTTTGGGGGTCTAAAAGGACTAGTCTATTTTACAAAATTTCTTAAGGAGATAAATTCGTTTGGTAATGGCACTTGAACAGCATTCTGGAATGAAAAAATATCGTAAGTCGAGGTACCACTGTATTATTATTATTATTAGTCATGGGGAATCTTGTATGTATTTTATTTAGTAGGAAGTGCTAAACCTGTAGGGGTTATATAGCACATGGAAACAGGAGGGGAGGCATTCAAGGTTGATCCAAAAAGGGGAAGGATAAGTTCAGTTCTTTGGGTCAAGAGCCCCTCACCAGCATGAAAGTATCTTCTTCGAGGGAAAAGAATTACCTTGACAAGGGCCATAAAGCACACTGGAAATTGAAGGTAATCAGGACTGTTCCCATGAAGGAAAGAGTAACTCCAATTCCTCAATTCAAGAGCCTTTCACCAGTATCAAGGAACTTCCCTTGAAAGAAAGGACAAACTAATGAGGCATAAATTTTGATCTAATATGTTTAGTAGTAGGTTGGTAGACAGCAACCACCCAGGGAGGTACTACCATCCTGCCAGGTGACTGTGAAACAGAAACCTGAAACTGTTTTACATGATGGTAGGATTGCTGGTGCCTTTTTTCAGATATCATAAACATGCAAGATTTCAGGTACGTCTTGCTACTTCTACTTACACTTAGGTCACGCTACGCAAACATGTACACGTTTATGTATACACACTCATCTGAGTTTTCTTTGATTTTATCTTAATAGTTCTTGTTCTTATTGATTTTCCTTTCATATCCATGGGGGAGTGGAATAAGAATCTTTCCTCCGTAAGCCATGCGTGTTGTAAAAGTCAACTAAAATGCCGGGAACAATGGGCTAGTAACCCCTTTTCCTGTATAGCTTACTAAAAAGAAAAAAAAGAAAACCGTCAAAGTGGGATGTTTGAATGTGCGAATGATAAGAAAGAGATGATTGTAGATGTTATGAATGAAAAGAAGCTGGATGTCCTGGCTTTAAGTGAGACAAAGCTGAAGGGGGTAAGAGAGTTTCAGTAGGGAGAAATAAATGGGATTAGGTCAGGGGTTTCAAATAGTTAGTGCTAAAGAAGGAGTGGCAATAATGTTGAATAATCAGTTATGGCAGGTAAAGAAGGAATATAAATGTATAAATTCAAGGATTATGTGGAGTAAAATAAAGGTTGGATGTGAAAAGTGGGTTATAGGGTTTATGCACCTAGGAGAGAGAGAAGTGTAGAGAGAGAGAGATTTTGGGAAATGTTGAGTGTGTGGGAGTTTTGAACCAAGTGAGAGTAATTGTGGTTGGGGATCTTAATGCTAAAGTGGGTAAAAATGTTGTGGAGGGAGTAGTAGGTAAATTTGGGGTGCCAGGGATAAATGTAAATGGAGAACCATTAATTGAGCTGTGTAGAAAGAGGTTTGGTAATAAGTAATACATATTTTATGAAAAAGAGGATAAATAAATATACAAGGTATCATATAGCACGTAAGGAAAGTAGTTTGTTTGTGGATAAAAGGTTGATGGGTAGGCTTCAGGATGTACGTGTTTATAGAGGGGCAACGGATATATCAGATCATTATTTGGTTGTAGCTACAGTTAGAGTAAAAGGTAGATGGGACAAAAGAAAATGGCAACAGCAAGTAAGAGAGAGATAAAGTGTATAAACTAAGGGAGGAGGAAGTTAGGGTGAGATATAAGCAACTATTGGCAGAAAAGGTGGGCTAATGCAAGTATGAGTAGTGGGGGTTGAAGAGGTTCGGATAGTTTTAAAAATGCAGTATTAGAATGTGGGGCAGAAGTTTGTGGCTATAGGAGGGTGGGTGCAGGAGGAAAGAGGAGTGAGTGGTGGAATGAAGAAGTAAAGGTGTGATAAAAGAAAAAAGGTAGCTTATGAGAGGTTTTTACAAAACAAGTGTTAATAGAAGAGCAGAGTACGTATATGGAGGGAAAAAGAGGTGAAGAGAGTGGTAGAGTGCAAAAGAAGAGCGGATGAAAGAATGGGAGAGGCTCTGTCAAGAAATTTT
>WNWK01050773.1:0-12715 GCA_009830355.1 Cherax destructor | reverse complement strand
TGAGTGTTTCTGCGTAGTTCACTTGTTCGTTACACTCTTCCTCCTGTAAAACTCTCGGTGGTTATACACTAATACACGCCTCTCGGTGGTTATACACTAATACACGCCTCTCGGTGGTTATACACTAATACACACCTCTCGGTGGTTATACACTAATACACGCCTCTCGGTGGTTATACACTAATACACGCCTCTCGGTGGTTATACACTAATACACGCCTCTCGGTGGTTATACACTAATACACCTCTCGGTGGTTATACACTAATACACGCCTCTCGGTGGTTATACACTAATACACGCCTCTCGGTGGTTATACACTAATACACGCCTCTCGGTGGTTATACACTAATACACCCCTCTCGGTGGTTATTCACTAATCCCGCCTCTCGGTGGTTATACACTAATACACGCCTCTCGGTGGTTATACACTAATACACGCCTCTCGGTGGTTATACACTAATACACGCCTCTCGGTGGTTATACACTAATACACGCCTCTAGGTGGTTATACACTAATACACGCCTCTCGGGGGTTTATACACTAATACACGCCTCTAGGTGGTTATACATTAATACACGCCTCTCGGTGGTTATACACTAATCACGCCTCTCGGTGGTTATAAACTAATACAAGCCTCTCGGTGGTTATACACTAATACACGCCTCTCGGTGGTTATACACTAATACACGCCTCTCGGTGGTTATACACTAATACACGCCTCTCGGTGGTTATACACTAATACCGCCTCTCGGTTTATACACTAATACACGCCTCTCGGGGGTTTATACACTAATACACGCCTCGGTGGTTATACACTAATACACGCCTCTCGGTGGTTATACACTAATACACGCCTCTCGGTGGCTATACACTAATACACGCCTCTCGGTGGTTATACACTAATACACGCCTCTCGGTGGTTATACACTAATACACGCCTCGGTGGTTATACACTAATACACGCCTCTCGGTGGTTATACACTAATACACGCCTCTCGGTGGCTATACACTAATACACGCCTCTCGGTGGTTATACACTAATACACGCCTCTCGGTGGTTATACACTAATACACGCCTCTCGGTGGTTATACACTAATACACGCCTCTAGGTGGTTATACACTAATACACGCCTCTCAGTGGTTATACACTAATACACGCCTCTCGGTGGTTATACACTAATACACGCCTCTCGGTGGTTATACACTAATACACGCCTCTCGTTGGTTATACACTAATACACGCCTCTCAGTGGTTATACACTAATACACGCCTCTCGGTGGTTATACACTAATACACGCTTCTCGGTGGTTATACACTAATACACGCCTCTCGGTGGTTATACACTAATACACGCCTCTCAGTGGTTATACACTAAAACACGCCTCTCAGTGGTTATACACTAATACACGCCTCTCGGTGGTTATACACTAATACACCCCTCTCGGTGGTTATACACAAATACACGCCTCTCGGGGGTTTTAACACTAATCCCGCCCCCGGTGGTTATACACTAATACACGCCTCTCGGTGGTTATACAAAAACCGCCCTCGGTTTATACACTAATACCGCCTCTCGGTGGTTATACACTAATCCCGCCTCTCGGTGGTTAAACCCAATACCCCCCCTCTCGTGGTTATACACTAATACCGCCCCCGGTGGTTATACACAATACACGCCTCTGGTGTTTATACACTAATACCGCCCTCGGTGGTTATACACTAATCCCGCCTCTCGGTAGTTATACACAAATACACGCCTCTGGTGTATTTACAGTTTCGAAAAGTGTGTAGTGACATCTTTCTAAAGTAAATGGGTGTCCCGTAGCTCGATTGGTAGGGACTCAGCTCACACAGGTCCTGGGTTGATCCCTGGTACGGGGGGAAACATTGGGGTGTTTTTTAAGACACCTACGTCCATGCTCACCTAAAATAGGATGGGTGCTAGTCGACTGGTGTGGGTCGATTTTGGGGACAAATTTACCTAATTTTCCCAAAAGCTCTGCAAACAAGGGCTTTTTTATATAGTATGTCATTGATGTCAGCTGGGAAAGTATACCTTGTACATGTACTTGTAGAAAAAATATTATTTTTATTATTATTACTAGATTCAGGGATATTTTGATGAATCACTGAGACAGTAACACGTCTGGGGAGGCAAAAACAAAGATACAACACAAACAACATGGAAATTGAAAAGAAAATAAGTATCCACAGATTATTTGGTATTTCTTTGAACTTCAATGTCATCTTTGTGTAATAATTCCGGGGTGAGGAACACGAGGCTCAACACCACAGTGCTCTTGTGGCTCGAGTCCCCAAACAGTTCCGTTATAGCTTTTTTGGTGAATGATGGGTGCATGAAAAAGTAAGAATCTTATAGATGAAGATGAATGTAAGAAAGTGGTGTGTACTAAGATGAAGGTGGTTTTATGATGAGGGGTGGTGTGTACTAAGATGAGAGGGTGTGTACTAAGATGAATGGTGTGTACTAAGATGAGAGGGTGTGTACAAGATAAAAGTGGGGGGTTTAAGATAAAGAGGGGTGTGTACTAAATGAAGAGGGTGTGTACTAAGATGAGAGAGTGGTGGCTACCAACCAAAAGGGAAAAAGTTACGGACATTCCGCCGATGAAGAGAATAACAATGGTGAGACTTCCGTTTTTGGAACGTGTAGTCATATTGTGTGGAGACGTGGTCATCTTTTGTGGAGTTACCTTTGTAAAGTGCAGTTCGCAGGCCAGTACCCGGCTACGTCAGTCACGTTAAACAGTAAGGTGGCCACTGGGGTCCCCCGCTCATATTGCAATTTTTATCAGCTGTTACGCCTTTACACCACCTATGATTCTTTCACACCACCTGTGATGCCTCCAAAAACCCGATGCCTCAACACCACCTGTGATGCCTCACCACCTGTGATGCCTCAAAACCCACCTGTGATCCCCAACACCACCCGTGATGCCCAACACCACCTGTGATGCCTCAACACCACCGGGTGCCCCAACACCGATGCCCAACACCACCTGTGATGCCCCCAACACCACTTGTGATGCCCACCACCTGTGATGCCTCCCCCACCTGTGATGCCCCAACACCACCTGTGATGCCTCAACACCACCCGGGTGCCCAACACCACCTGGATACCCAACACCACCTGTGATGCCTCAACACCCCCTGTGATGCCTCAACACCACCTGTGATGCCTCCCCCACCTGTGATGCCTCAACACCACCTGTGATGCCTCAACACCACCTGTGATATAACACCACCTGTGATGCCTCAACACCACCGGATGCCCAAACCCCCTGTGATACCCCACCACCTGGATGCCTCCCCCACCCGGATACCTCAACACCACCTGTGATGCCTCAACACCACCGGATTAAACCCCACCTGTGATGCCTAAACACCAGGATCCCCAACACCACCTGGGCCTCAACACCACCTGTGATGCCTCAACACCACCTGGATTCCTAAAGCAACTTATACCTATAATTTTAGGGTTTCCAAGTAATTTTTCATGGTCATCTAACTAGTCTACTTCATTTGCGTAATTTTGCCCTTTTACGTTCTTAATCTTCTAATCAGTTTGCTCCACTAATTTGTTTGAACGTTCCTCATCAGACTGCCCTCAGTCCCTTATAGATCAACATCACTTGTGCCTGAAAAAAAAAAATGCTTGTCAGTATAAATTTAGATTTGGATATTCCAAAAATGCCAGTCCCTCATATGATGTGACTGGCAAATTACTTTATGAGAAGCAATTAGTCAATTTAAAGGAGGAAGCAACACCCCGGTTGGAGGTTGGGCAGTGTTTCTATTAACTTATAGGTACACAAAACAAATTACGGTTTGTGGACAAAAAGGGGACTAATACGAGGTTAGATTTTTCCCACCGAAGGCAGTTTATTTTTCGCCCCAAATTCATCCTGTGAAGGGTAGAACAAAGGATATTGATATACCTTTTTACCTTTGGAGAGTTTCAATTTAACTACCTCGGGGCCCGGATGGGCCAGGCTCGTCTGGTGCTTGCCCGGGCAACCAGGCTGTTGCTGCTGGGGGGCCCCGCCCCCCATATGCATCACAGCCTGGTGGATGCACAAAAAACCTAGGAACTAGGTCCCAAAAGTGTAAACAGGAGTTCAGTTTGATATCTTTATTATACCCCATACCCATCATGTGGGTGGTAGTAAAAAGATTACAGAGGTACATAATGGGTCCAGGGACTGGACCCCAAATTTTTGATACGAAAATTACAAAGGTAATGAACAAACAAGCTACAAAGGTGTACATAAATTTGTATCTACAGTTGACTTATATTTTGCAAGTAAATTTGGGAAATTTGCTTATTATTTCTTTATTTTATTTTCATTACCGTCACAATAGTGTCGGGGGCCCAAGACTGTTCAACTACTTCCCAGCATATATAAGGGGAATTACCAAAAACCCCCTGGCTGTCTTCAAGAAGGTCTGGACAGGCACATAAAGTCAGTACCTGATCAGCCGGGCTGTGGTTCGTACGTTGGTCTGCTTTGGACCAGCAGTAACAGCCTGGTTGATCGAAAATTTCCACAGGGGGCCTGGTCACAGCCCGGGTCGCGGGGGCGTTGACCCCGAAAACCCTCCCAGATAAGATAGTACTCGTAGCAGGGGTTAAAGTTGGGGAAATTTGATTTAGAAAGGATATTAAGTACGTGTTTTGGGAAATAGAGCTGCAGATGAGGAAAAAATTCCCCGGTAGCGTCACTAGGAAAGAACTTAAGAACATAAGAACATAAGAAAGGAGGAAACTGAACACCACAAATGATGGTTAAATTCTAAATAAAATCGAGAACCCAAAAACCCAGTCATTGTACTTGTATATAAGCCACCAGATGCAACTTCCCAACAGTTCAAAAAACAACTATCAAAAATTGACTCCTGTCTGGGAAAAACCCTTTCCCGCTCCATCCCCCAAAAACTTACTGCTTGGGGACTTTAATCTTAGACATACAAAATGGAAGAATATAGGGAAAATTTTTGCGAAATAAACCCCGGGCAGCCAAAGAAATCACACACACATGAGCTGCTGAATTTCTCAACAAACACACCCTAAGTCAGCAGATAGTGGAGCCAACGAGACTAGAGAACACACTAGACCCATCTTCACAAAAAATGAGGACCTGGTAAGAAACATAACAATATCAAAAAAAAAAATGCTGATCACAATCTAATCGAAGTCCAGACGTACATGCAGGAGATGATCAGCAAAACGTAAAAGCTATGGGGGATTTCCAATTCAACTTCAACAACAAGAACATCAACTGGGATCTGGAAAACATGCCCTAAATGAAACATGTTGGGAAGATATCTTGAATTACATGGACCCAACCAGTGCCTTAAAAAGATCAACCTCCTGGTAGCTGAAGTATGTGAAAGGCTTTCCTCTACGAAAAAGAAGAGAAGAAGTAAACAGGAGAGAGAGAAAACGCTACCTATACAGGAAGACGAAGAACCACTGAGCTCCTCAAAATCCCGGGTATCTGAGTCACGGAAGGAACCCAAACCCGGGGAATGGAAAATATTGAGCTAAAGTTAAAGGACTCATACAGGACCCAGGAGAGTTAAGAGGAGCTAAAAGGATTAGTGAAGAAAGAAATACGAAATATTTCTTTTCATATCCCAAAAAAAAGGGCAAAACCATTTCTAGTATAGGGCCCCTTGCTCAGACAAGACGGATTTTAAAAGATGACAACAAAGAAATGAGTGAGATACTGAAACTCAATATGACTCTGTGTTCAGCGAGCCACTAATCCGTCTAAAGATAGAAAACCCAAAAAAAAATTCAAAATGAGCCTCAAAACCCTGCCAATGTATCCAAATTTCTGACATAACCCAAACTCCTCTAGACTTTCAGAAAGCCATCGACGACATTCCTATGCATTTCAGCCCCAGGCCCAGACTCGTGGAACTCTGTGTTCATTAAGAACTGCAAGAAACCCCCTCACGGGCCCCTAAAGTATGGAGAAGGAACCTAGACACAGGCGAGATTCCACAGTCACAAAAACAACGGATATACCCCCTACATAAAGGTGGCAGCAAATCAGTAGCTAAGAACTATAGACCAATAGCTTTAACGTCCCATATCATAAAATTTTTGAAAGAGTTCTAAGAAGCGGGATAGCAAACCACCAAAATTGCACAACCCAGGGCAACAGGTTTAGAGCGGGTCGCCCTGCCTCCCAACTGCTAGACCACTACATATGGTCTTAGATGCCGGAAAACAAACAGAATGCAGATGCAGTATACACAGATTTTGCAAAAGCCTTTGACAAGTGGGTCATGGTGTAAGCACACAAAATGCTCAAAGGGATAACTGGCAAAGTAGGGATGGATCTTCCTAACCAATCGAACACAAAAATAGTGGGAAACAGAGTTAAATCGGATGCGCCAAATAAAAGCCTTCCCCCAAGGCACAGTACTCGAACCTATCCTGTTCCTCATTCTCATATCGACATAGACAGAGATGTAAAATAGACTTTTTCCTTTGCAGATGATACAGGATTTATGGGAAAGTCATCCATTGAGGACACAGCAAATCTCCAAGAAGATATAAACCAAGTTTTCCAATGGGCAACAGAGAACAATATGATGTTCAATGAAAACCAACTACCCGTTTTGGAAAACTGGAGGGAAAAAATAGCTACGACTGGTATATTACAAACTCTAATCACAATAGAGCGGAAAAGTTGGGGACCTGGGTGTGGTAAGTCCGAAGGCCTCACCTTCAATGACCACACAAAGCCACTAATAGGATGGATAATGAGAACATTCAAGACAAGAGATGCTAAGCCAATGATGATCCTTTTTAAATCACTTGTTTCTCTAGGTAGAATACTGCTGTACATTAACATCCCCATTCAAGGCAGGTGAATGTACAGAGAACCTTTACCCGTTGTTTCATCAAACACCTTAACTACTGGGAACGCCTGGAAGCACTAAACTTATATTCACTGGGCGCAGGCGAGAGAGAAAATCATAATTACACCTGGAAGATTCTGGAGGGGCTGGTCCCAATATGCCCCAGAAATCACTCCGTGAAAGCAAAAGACTTGGGACGGTAACGTCCCCCAGTGAAAAAAGGGGACTGGTAATAAGAGAAAACACAATAAATGTCCGGGGCCCAAGACTGTTCAACAGCCCCCCCGAACCAAAAGGGGATTACCAACATACCTCTGGTTGCTTCAAAAGGGAGCTGGACAGATACCTAAAGTAGTGCCTGATCACCGGGCTGTGGTTCGTACGTTGGACTACCAGCCCGCATCGTTGATCAGGCCCTGATACCGGGAAGCCTGGGCATAGACCGGGCCGCGGGGGGGTCGATCCCGGAATGCCCTCCCCCCAGGTATGGTGGGCGTTGGTGGGTGGAGGAAATTTCCTAGCATGGGCCAATAGGGTGTTAATGTTCCTATGTTATTTTCCTGATCACCACCAGACAAGGATGCCTCTTCTAATTTGAATCCTTAACAATTGATGCACCTTGTCTAGAGAAAGGGCAAGGTTGAATAGGAAAAAAAAAATCAGTATTTTCAGTTATCTAATTAAAATGTTTTTAGAGTGGCGGGGGAAGGTAAAGGGGGAAAAATGACCTGTTTATTCTGTGCTGGTGGTGAGGAAAATATCACATGGAATTAATTCCAAAGAAATATTTAGAATCCTCCCAAGTTCTTGGCTTTACCCCCCATCCTCAGAGGCATCGTCCCATCACAACAAAGGGGGTAACATCCCAGAGGTGGTAGTATATACTGTATTGGGTTTGGGTGGTCAAGGGGGTTTCAAAACTTATCGACTACAGTTCACACGAAGAACATTAATAATAATATCTTTATTTCTAAAGACATGTACAAGGATACAGTCCTAGCTGACATCAATGACATACTACTATATAAAAGCCGTTTTTAGGGCTTTTCCCCGCAAATTGGGCTGCATAAAACCCCTTTCACTACCAGACAAGAATACTTTAATACCCAAAATAGGGATCAAGGTAAATTTTATACACTGAAAGACATACATCCCCGGTGTATGTAAAAGCCCACCCAAAAAGCTCTTGGTTTGGGATTTACTATAAATTTTTTTTTACCCAACATGAGGGTCCCCAAAACATTTTTCAAAATAATAGGGGTTCTTTAATGAACCCCTAAAAAATCACCTTAATAGTTTCTGGAGCTGGTGTATATATGCTGTCCATTCAAGGAAAACAGTTGTTTTAAACCCAGCCAACACTTGTTTTAGTTGGCTAGGTTAAACAAGGTTAAAAAGACGTGATTGGGTTATGTTATGGGGGTGAGTAGGTTAGCTTGCTTAGCTTAGTTTTAGTTGGGTTGGGTTAGCTTAGGTTAGGTTTTTGGGTTGGGTTAGCTTGGGTTAGGGGGTTAGCTTAGGTTGGGTTTGGTTGGGTTGGGTTAGCTTAGGTTGGGTTAGCTTAGATTGGGTTAGCTTAGGTTAGGTTAGGCTAACGAGGCTAAAGTCTCACATTTTCCCCGGTGTAAGTGAAGTGAGGTAGGCTTAAGAGATAATGTTAACAAGATAACATTTTTAACTGAAACATACGACAACTGATGTAACTTATTCTTATCTCTACATATATGAAATTAATTGTATTATTTTTTTAATTAAAAATGCAATACATTAAAATTTAAATTTTGGGAAATTATAATTTAAATATTGTTTGAAAGCACTTTTAAACCCCATGGAAGTGTATTATAGTGTTTGTTTATTATATAATAAACTTATTCATTTAATTTTTTGAAAGAATGTCAAAAATTTTGTAAATTAACATAGAAATCCAAGGATGAATAAATTTTTTTGCTGCATTACAGTAATATAAATACAGAAATAAGAAAGCATTATTTTGTATGTTACAAAAGTGTTATAAATCTTTTCCCCTTAACTGTTATATTTAGGGGGCGCTAAACCTGTATGAGTCAAAATCTTACAGCCCCCGAAGACTGAGGAATCAGGGTTTTTTATGGGGGAAGGGTGCCTCAACTCCTTGCATCAAGAGCCCTTTACCATCATCAAGGTTCACCCTTCAAAGGAATGGATTTTTAAAACACTTGGTAAAATAGTGAAAAATTTTTGAGTTAGTGCCAAGGAATGTTAGGTAAAATGTAAGCTGCCAGTGTTGTTATTGTTGGCCCCAAATCTGCCAGTGGTCACTCTTGTTCCCCCGCTTCTTGTGGTCACTACTTTTTGGGTACCCCCAGCTGCCAGTGTGGTCACAACTGTTTGGCACCACCAGCTGTCTTTTGGTCACAACTGTTTTGGGACCAACCCGTTTTGGGTACTACTGTGTTGGTATCAACCCGCCAGTGTGACACTTGTTCACCACCAGCTGCCAGTTTTCCCCAAATGTGTTGGCACCACCACCCGTCTTTGTGGTCACTACTGTGTTGGTCCCCCGCTGCCAGTGGGTCACAACTGTGTTGGCACCACCAGCGTTTTTGTGGTCACTACTGTGTTGGTTCACCAGCGCCAGTGGTTACTACTGTGTTGGCACCACCAGCTCCCAGTGTGGTCACAACTGTGTTGGCCCCAAAGCTGTCTTTGTGGCACTACTGTGTTTGTATCACCAGCTGCCAGTGTGGTTACAACTGTTGGCACCACCAACTGCCAGTTAGTTAGTTTTACCTTTTGCCCTGGCACATGTCAATTAGACACTAGGCCTGTTGTTATATGTGTGGGAGGTGGTCGCAATTTTGGCACCACCATGCCATTGATCCGCTGTGTTGGTACCACCAGCTGCCAGTGGGTCACTATTGTGTTGATACCACCAGCCCAAAGGGGCCAGGGTTTGGCGCCACCTGCTCCCAGTGTGGTCTTGCTGTGTTGGCGCCACCAGCCCAGTATGATCACAAGTTTTAGCGCCACCAGCGCCAACATGGTCACAAATGTTGGCGCCACCAGCGCCATTTGGGTCCAAATGTTGGCGCCACCAGCGCCAGCGTGGTAAAAAATGTTGGCGCCACCAGCTGCCAGTGAGGTCACAACTGTGTTGGAAAAACCGATAAGGCAGTCCAGCCGAACTATGATGAGCAGAAATGAATCTATCTATCAGTCCTCTTAACCAGATTTTAAAAAAAAAAAAAAAAAAAAGTCAATTAGGGGTGTTGACGGAGCCTTGAACAGTTGAAATATGACATAACCAAACCAACCTTATTTAAAAGGGGCTCCAACCCCTAGGGAAAGTGTGACAGTTAGAGGATTTTTAAATAAAAAAAAAGCGCAAAACCCACTGGGGTAGTTAATAGGGGAAAAGGTTAAATCTATATATGAGAAAGTACGTTTTTGGGAATTAGATGTTTGAATACCAGTGTAAAAATAAATTTGTGGAGGGAAGAGGAATTGTTCTGCATGCCACAACCTCCCTTGAGTACAGTATAATAATAATAATAATCTTTATTTCTACAAATACTTTAAAAGGGGAACAGGCCTAGCTGACATAAATGACATAATACTATAAAACAGATGTCCACCCTGAGCCATGGTCACCTCGCGGGCGCCGCTGCTCCCGGCCCACCCCCGTCCTACTTGCTTGTTATTATAATCATGGGGAGCGCTAAACCCGTAGGGATTATACAGCGCCTGTGGGGGGGGGAAAGGGATTCAGGCTCAATTCAGGGAACTGGTGCACAAATCCAATTCCCAAGATCAAGAGCCCTCACCAGCAAAGGAACCCCCTTGATGGGTCCACCTGGTGCACACCAGGATGGCTACTTAAAATTCACCGAACAAGGCATGGTAAAACTTCTTGTTCAAACAAGATTATTATTATAAGTTAATTTTAAGTCTGCCCAAATGCCCTGCATATTTTTGGGGGTGTACACCTATAACATCTCATAACCCATTGTAATTTTTGTATCATGTCCAAATAAACTATTATTATTATTATTATTATAAAGAACATAAAACCCCAAGGGTTTACCTTTTAAACAAAGCACTGATATGGGTTTTTTAGTTAATAGACAACAGGGAACCGAAAAAAAAAAGTCTCTTCACCTTTAAAATAACTAGAATCTGCGGTAAACCTCCAGTGGGCTTCCACCATCAGAGGTCCTACCAGATGGCCACCGATTTTTCCCGGGGCCTTGACCTGCCCAAAAATGACCCATTTTTCCCTGGGTAGTGACCAAATCACCAGCACTGCCATGTTACAACAGGGCCAATTGTGTTTTCCTTTGGTCTAGTAGCTGAATTTCACAAAAGGAAAAAAAATATTCTCATTGAGGACAAAAAAAGGAGGGTTGGGTTTTTTAGATCTGATTCAAGGTAGGAATGATTTTTCTGTATTAACAAAATAAGATTCCCCTATGGGTCATACAGCACTACAGGGGTGAGAAAAAAATTGGGAAAAGGGGAAAAAATGAGACCCAAATTTTCTGTGGGCCCCCTTCAACATGTTAAAGGACCCTTTTAAAAGGGGGGTTTCCCTGGTTACCAGAAATGACCGACTTGTCCACAACTTTCACTGGGGAAAGGGGCTGCTGTCACATGGAAAAATTTTAAAGGAAATGGGTATGTATTAGATAAGTGGGAAATAACCATTTTAAAAAGAAAGAATGAAAAACCTGTTTCTGCATGTGGCGCTCCAACGACAACAATTGATATGCTGAATATTAAAGACAGAAAAACAATGGAAATAAAGTTTATAAAATTGCTCAAACATGTCCAGTATCTTTCTGCTAATTTTGTCAAAAATTGGGAACCGAAGGTCATAGTACTAGGGAAAGAGAGCCAAAAAAATTTTTGGCCCACAGTCAGTGCCCAGGCTTCAAACACCTTTTTTTGTACAGCAGTAAAGGGGGAAAGACTGCTTTATGTCAAAGCCAGTTCATGAGCCCCAAAAGGTACCTAATGAATGTAGCGAAAGGGGGGAGAATTATTTTTTTTGTTTTTTTGCAAAACAAATGTAAAAACTCTTTTACCTTATTCAATATATCCTTTAAAAAATAAAAATATCTCCACATTGTATAATAATAAGGGATTAAAAGGGCCCCCCTAAATAATCACTATTTTTTTGGGTTATCCTAGGTTTTCTACTCATTGCTATGTATGATAATCATGTAAATGTTTTTTTATACCCGAATAAACTTATTACTCCAGAAATGCTAGAGGGAGCCATGAAAACATGTACATACTATTATATTCATATGGAAGTGCTAAACCCTAATCAGCATTTGTTGAAT
The DNA here is from genome assembly GCA_009830355.1 of Cherax destructor. Taxonomy (NCBI): domain Eukaryota; kingdom Metazoa; phylum Arthropoda; class Malacostraca; order Decapoda; family Parastacidae; genus Cherax; species Cherax destructor. The sequence goes on along the minus strand of WNWK01050773.1, from coordinate 490 downwards.
GGGGGGTAGCGTTTTTATCATGGAAAAAGGGGCTCCAGTTCTACGATTTTTATTTTAATCTGGGAAGCTCTAAACCCCCATGGGAATACAGAGTAGTTCATGAAATCCCACCAAAAAAAAAAACCCATTTAAGGGGAAAATGTTAACAGTTTAAGAATGGTATAAATGATTAAATTGTAAAATATGGTATAAATGAAAATTGTAAAAAAGGTATAAATGATTAAATTGTAAAATCTTTATAAAGTGACACCATAATGCATTTTTGTCTAAATCAATTTCCCTCCTTTTTTTGTACAGTGGAACCGGTATTGTATTTTTGATCCAGAAAGTCTGACAAAAACCAAATTGTACGAAAAAATGAAGCAATATTCCCCAAGAAATAATGTAAATCTAATTAATCCGTTCCAGACACCCAAAATTATTAAAAAAAAAAAAATTTTTTTTGAGTAACTATAGTTTTACATACAAAAACAATGAGAAATAAATTTTG
>WNWK01050772.1:0-12715 GCA_009830355.1 Cherax destructor | reverse complement strand
AAAAGAAAATCAAAAATTTTGCTTATTTTCCCCTAATTTTTCAATTGCAGTAGAAATTCTATTTAAAAGTGTAAAAATTTAAAAGAAAAATTTTTTAGCCTAAAAAAACGTCGAAATATGCAAAAAAAAACGATTTTAGCACATTTTTTGATTTTTTAAGTTTCATGTATTTTCGAAAATAAAGAAATATTCTAAAAATATTGATTTTTATAGTTTTTTAATGGGATTTTTAAAAATATGTAAATAATTTATAAATATTAAAATGCTATAAAACGTTATTTTATTGCATTTTTGACGATTCAAGGCTTTTTCAGATTTTCTAAAAAACAATTTTTTTAGATAAAATATACCTATAAGTAAGCCCCTAAAAGAAAATCAAAAAATTTTGCTTATTTTTCCCCATAAATTTCAATTGCAGTAGAAATTCTATTTAAAAGTGTGAAAATGTAAGTATTTAGCTAAAAATGAGTTTTGCCAAAAAAACACTAAACCGCTCTAAAACGTCGAAATATGCATAAAATGCGATTTTAGCACATTTTTCTGAGCTTTTTAATGTTTCATGTATTTTTCGAAAGTAATATGAAATATTCTATAAAAATATTGATTTTTATAGATTTTTAATGGGATTTTTTAAAAATATGTAAATAATTTATATATATTAAAAAATGCTATAAAACGTTATTTTATTGCATTTTTTGACGATTCAAGGCATTTTCAAGGATTTTCTGAAAAACTATTTTTTTAGATAAAATATACCTATAAGTAAGCTTCCTAAAAGAAAATCATAAAATTTTGCTTACTTTTCCCATAAATTTCAATTGCAGTAGAAATTCTATTTAAAGTGTGAAAATGTAAGTATTTTAGCTAAAAATGAGTTTTGCCAGAAAACACTCAAACGCTCTAAAACGTCGAAATATGCAATAAAATACGATTTTAGCACATTTTTCTGAGCTTTTAATATTTCATGTATTTTTCGAAAATAATATGAAATATTCTATAAAAATATTGATTTTTATAGATTTTTAATGGATTTTTTAAAAATATGTAAAGAATTATATATATTCAAAAATGCTATAAAACTATTTTATTGCATTTTTGACGATTAAGGCATTTCAGATTTTCTGAAAACTATTTTTAGATAAAATATACCTAAATATTAAAAATTTTGCTTACTTTTCCCATAAATTCAATTGCAGTAAAATTCTATTTAAAAGTGTGAAAATGTAAGTATTTAGCTAAAAATGGTTTTGCCAGAAAAACACTCAAACCGCTCTAAAACGTCGAAATATGCAATAAAATCGATTTTAGCAATTTTCTGAGCTTTTTAATGTTTCATGTATTTTTCGAAATAATAGAAATATTCTATAAAAATATTGATTTTATAGATTTTTAATGGGATTTTTAAAATATGTAAATAATTTATATATATTAAAAATCTAAAACGTATTTTATTGATTTTGACGATTCAAGGCATTTTCACGGATTTTCTGAAAACTATTTTTAGATAAAATATACCTATAGTAAGCTCCTAAAGAAAATCATAAAATTTTGCTTACTTTTCCCATAAATTTCAATTGCAGAGAAATTCTATTTAAAAGTGTAAATTAAGTATTTTAGCTAAAAAAATTTTAGAATTTTTTGATTTTTAAGATTTTATATTGCGAATTTTAAAATATTATAAAATATTGATTATAGATTAAATGCATAAAACTATTTTATTGCATTTTTACATTAAAGCATTTTAAGATTTTCTGAAAAACATTTTTAGATAAAATATCTAAATATTCTAAAAAAAATCATAAAATTTTGTTATTTTCCATAAATTTCAATTGCAGTAGAAATTATTTAAAGTGTGAAAATTAAGTATTTAAGTAAAAATGAGTTTTGCCAGAAAAACTCAAACCACCGCTCTAAAACGTCGAAATATGCAATAAAATACGATTTTAGCACATTTTTCTGAGCTTTTAATGTTTCATGTATTTTTCGAAAATAATATGAAATATTCTAAAAATATTGATTTTTATAGATTTTTATGGGATTTTTAAAAATATGTAAATAATTAATAATATTCAAAATGCTATAAAACTTATTTTATTGCATTTTTGACGATTCAAGGCATTTTCAAGAATTTTCTAAAAAACTATTTTTTAGATAAAATATACCTATAGTAAGCTTCCTAAAAGAAAATCATAAAATTTTGCTTACTTTTCCCATAAATTTCAATTGCAGTAGAAATTCTATTTAAAAGTGTGAAAATGTAAGTATTTTAGCTAAAATGAGTTTTGCCAGAAAAGCACTCAAACCGCTCTAAAACGTCGAAATATGCAATAAAATACGATTTTAGCACATTTTTCTGAGCTTTTTAATGTTTCATGTATTTTCGAAAATAATATGAAATATTCTATAAAATATTGATTTTTATAGATTTTTAATGGGATTTTTAAAAATATGTAAATAATTTATAATATTAAAAAATGCTATAAAACGTTATTTTATTGCATTTTTGACGATTCAAGGCATTTTCAAGGATTTTCTGAAAACTATTTTTTAGATAAAATATACCTATAGTAAGCTTCCTAAAAGAAAATCATAAAATTTTGCTTACTTTTCCCATAAATTTCAATTGCAGTAGAAATTCTATTTAAAAGTGTGAAAATTTAAATATTTTAGCTAAAAATGAGTTTTGCCAGAAAACACTCAAACGCTCTAAAACGTCGAAATATGCAATAAAATACGATTTTAGCACATTTTTCTGAGCTTTTTAATGTTTCATGTATTTTTCGAAAATAATATGAAATATTCTATAAAAATATTGATTTTATAGATTTTTAATGGGATTTTAAAAATTTCTTATAATTCATCTAATTTATTTAATTGAATTAAATTTGTAATGATTCAAAACCAAACTAAGCATATGCATAAGATTTTGCAATTCTGAGTTTATTTATGTATTTAATAAATGTACAAATGTTTTTATAGATTTTAAAAATGTAAAAACTTATTTATTGCATTTTACGATTTAAGGATTTTCAGATTTTCGAAACTATTTTTTAGATAAATACCTAGATAAGCTTCCTAAAAGAAAATCATTAATTTTCTATTTTCCAAAATTTCAATTGAAGAAATTTTTAAAAGTTGAAAAAAGTATTTGCTAAAAATGAGTTTTGCCAAAAAACCATACGCTCTAAAGTGAAATTAATAAAATATTTTACTTTTTAGTTTTTAATTTTCATGATTTTTAAAAATATAATATTATATATAATATATTTTTAAGATTTTATGGATTTTTAAATATTAATAATATATATTAAATGTATAAAACTATTTTTTGATTATTACATTAAGCATTTTCAGATTTTCTGAAAAATTTTTTATAAAATAACCATAGTAGTTCTAAAAATTAAAATTTTGTATTTTCCAAAATTTAATTGCAGAGAAATTCATTTAAAAGTTGAAAAGTCAATATTTAGCTAAAAAGAGTTTTGCCAGAACTAAACGTTAACGGAAATATGAAAAAATAGATTTTAAATTTTTTGGTTTTTAATTATGTATTTTAAAATATATAAAATTCTATAAAAATTATTTTTTGATTTTTATGGGTTTAAAAATTATAAAATATTTTAAAAAATCTATAAACTATTTTATGATTTTAATTTGGATTTTCAATTTTCTGAAAACTATTTAGTAAAATTAGTATTCCTAAAAAAATCAAAAACTTCCTAAATAATTCAGTAAATTTTATTGAATTAATTTTCATGATTTTCGAAAATAAATTCTAAAATGAATTATAAAATAGATTTTAAATTTTTCTATTTTAATGTTCATATTTAAATAATTGAAATATTTAAAAAATTTTAAGATTTTTAGATTTTTAAATAAAATATATATATTCAAAAAAAACTATTTTGTCTTTTAAATTTAATGCATTTTAAATTTTTTAAAATTTTATAAATTACTTATAGTTCAAAAGAATCAACTTAATTTCAAAATAATTAGAAATTTTTAATTATCATATTTCGAAATGATTTTAAAAAATAATTTAATGATTTAAATATTTTTAATATAATTTTATTATTCAAAATGATTTCTAATTATTTTAATATATTAATTTAAATAATAAATTATAAATTGATTTATACCCGCCTACTCCTGCTTCACCTCACCTGATTACAGCATATGCCACCCTACGGCCTTGTGCTACACTTCTAACAAGATTGATGGACTGAACACATCGACTCCAGGCCGAGGGACTGAAAAACCCCCCAAACTCCTCCTCCCCTTTACACCTTTCTACTTTTGTTTTGGGACTGATGAAGCCACTGTAAGGGAAATGTTTCCTCAATAAAGATCCCCAAGTGTTGCATATGTGTCTAATTTATGTAAGGAAACTAAAGAAAGTGCAAGGTTTGCAACAAGACATAGTCACGGAGCTAAAGGGTATGTCCTACGAGGAGAGGTTACGGGAAATCAAATTGACGACACTGGAAGACAGGAGAGATAGAGGGATATGATAACGACTTATAAAATACTGAAAGGAATCGACAAGGTGGACAGAGACAGAATGTTCCAGAGGTGGGTACAACAACCGGGGGTCACAGTTGGAAGTTGAAGACTCAGATGAACCACAGGGGATGTTAGGAAGAATTTCTTCAGTTACAGAGTTGTCGGGAAATGGAATAGTCTGGGAAGTGATGTAGTGGGAGGCAGGATCGATAATAGCTTTAAGGAGAGGTATCAAAAACTCATGGAGCGGGTAGAGTGACCGAGTAGGGGCAGTGAAGAGGCGGGGCCAGGAGCTGTGGACTCGACCCCTGCAACCAAACTAGGTGAGACACACACACACACACACACACCACACACAAATATATATATATATATATATATATATATATATATATATATATATATATATATATATATATATATAAACACACACAAACATATATATATATATATATATATATATATATATATATATATATATATATATATATATATATATATATATATATATATATATATATATATATATATATATATATTATTGTAACCACGAACGATTGGTATTGATCAATAACAACACGGGGGACTAGCCAAGGATTCGAACCCATGCTGTTTTGGGCCCCTTTTTATGGTGAGCGAAAAAAATGGTGCTCTAACCCACATGCCCAAGCAATCCTACAAGAATGACGTACCGGGCCAAGCTAGGTGTTTTGCAGTCATCCGACGATATACGGTGGTGTGGGTGCCCTCTGACCCATTTCATTATCGTCCCTTTTTGGGTTACTAGCTCAACGAGCATTATTTTTTCACGAACGAGTGGTATTGGTATATAAAAAAACCCGGGGATTATTTAAGAGTCGAACCATGCTGCTTTGGCCCACCTCATGGTGAGCGTAACCATGACGTTCTAGTTAACGGGGCCACACAATCCCAGAGAATGACGCATCCAGCCAAGCTTTGGGTGTTTTACCCGGGCATCCGGGGGACATACACCAAACAGGAGTAGTAGAATGAAATTAGCTCAGAAGATCCACACCACCGTATGTCCTCGGATGACGGGTACAACACCTAGCTTGACTGGATGCGTCATTCCCGAGGATTGTGTGGTCCCGGGGGACTAGAGCTTCACGAGTTTTCGCTCACCATGAGATGGGCCAAAGCAGCATGGGCTCGACTCTGGCTAGTCGCAGTGTTGTTATTGATATATATGTATATGTATATATATATATATATATATGTCGTGCCGATTAGGTAAAACTGGTCAATTAGCAAGAACTCATTTAAAATTGTCCTTTCTAAAATTTTTCTTATACGTTTAAAGATATATTTTTTCATTTATGTTAATGTAAAAAATTTTTAATTTTGTATCAAGAGAAACTTTGAAAACCTACCCAACCTTATTATAACAAGCGCAATTTAATTTAGCCTAACCCAACCAAATATATTTTAGATACGTTAACATTAATTTAATAATAAACAAACACAATGAAATATATTTTTTTCTTATGTTCAGAATGATTTTGGCGAAATTTTGCCCTACACAAATTTTCACTTGTCTTATATGGCAAGGTGAGCGTTGCTTTTAAGCCAAAATCGCAAATTTTACCTAATCAGTAGCAATTGCAAGTAGTTAGACTGTTGGGTTTAGTCCTGACTCTTTCTCTTTTTTACTTCAGCTCTTCCTCTCATGCTATTTCTTTCTTCTGTCCCCACTTTCCCCGCCCCCAGTGGGTCCTTACCTGAGAGTCTGAACTAACTAACTTACTAATCGGCACGACATATATATATATATATACAGTATATAATTTTAATTTGGCCGACGGGTTGAAAAAAAAAATATAATTAGTTATACTGGAAAGATCGTCCCTGTTAATATTTTGATTATCATTATTCATTGGCTTCTGAGCTCATTTCTGAGGAGATTTTGTTTTTAGTACCGAAACATGACAACTGAAGTTGTTTCCCCAATGAAAAGTGGAAAAATATAATGTTTCCCCATTGTTCATCAATGTTTTAGATTTATAATCATATTACAGAATTTGTTAGATAAGCAAAACCGGAACAAAGGGGGGAACATGCATGGAGCTGGGCGGACAATGCCTGACAGGAGCGTCAGTGGCTTCTCATCAAGCCAACATTCAAAGTTGCTCATTATGGTGATGCAGCGCTGGAAACTGGAGTCACGCGCGCGAGTCATGCGACAACTACTGCCGAGTTAAACCGCTACACGCAAGACACTCTGCCTACACCCGCCACACTCATGACTACCAACTGCTATTTCGCTAATTAAAAGGTGGTGGGTTGTGTAAGAGCATGACATGTGAGCGGGGGATAGTGCCACTTGCACACAGAGAATCTTTAACTAGCACTTTCAAAGTTTATGTAACTTTTATGAGGTTTAAGGATGATGAGTGAAGATTCAGCTTAATTGGAACAAAATACACAAAAAGGATTTTTTTTGTAAATGTTTTATTGCACTTTAGATGATATATTTTAATAAAGCAGAGAATTATACAGTAACCGAGCAAGATGAGTTAGTAATTCTCTGGACCTTTAAACATATCGTAATTTCATTTACCCAGTTTCAGTAAAGTTTCAGAGACATGATATCTCTCATTTCATTGTTTCAAAATAATCATCCTTAAGGAAGGTTAGCACAATTTTTTAAACCATGGAAGAATAAAATCTTAATATGCATCTTTTCTAGTGCACAAAATGCGATTGCAGATGCTTTCTCAAGATATTTAAGCGTTCTTAAATGAGAGCTCTCCTAAAATAAGAGATTCATCCAGGCTGGGTCCCAGTGAGAAATAAGTCACCTTGCCGGTCCTGTCTGTATTCTGCAGGAGCCGTAGAAGAGATGGGAGTCAGCCTATCCAAGAATATGGTCTTTCTCAAGGTGTGAGAAATCTGAGACTTTACAGAAAGTTATGACTTATATTATCGAGCATGTAAGACCTACTGTTATCTTCTTAGCTTCCTTGCTTGCAAGAGTTACCACATGAATTTTTAAAGGCATTTTCGAGTCATATTTCGCCCCACGGATGTCCATCTACTACAACCCCTTGCTCTAACACCCTTCCATTCAGTGTTACCTCTGCTCCATTACTGGCATCAAGCTTCCTATAGACAATCATCATTTGAGTGAGATTATTTTCTCAAAACGTTTGCCAGTGATGTACAAGAGTGACATTATTAGTCTGACAATGCGAGTTACCGCTGTGCTATATTTGTGAAAAGGACTGTGCATTTGATATTTTTCACAACACCATTAACACAAAACTATGCATTATTGACAAAAGCGATTGTTAGGAGGTCTCCTGAGCACTTATTCGGGATCAGCTTATTCTTGGTCCAGGGATTTGAAGAGATGTACTTTATCCAGCATTTTTATCACCTCTTTGAGCACTGGCAATTCTTGCAGCTACCGAAGGTTTGACAGCAATTTTTTTTCAGCAAACAAGTCAACTTGTTCTTAATTGCTGGTAAATACTGCCCAATCTTGCCGATCATGAGGTGTAATATTTGTTCAAGTTCTCCAGGTTTTGGAGCCTACTCATCCGGAGGCCAGTTTTCTTTTTGTGTCATTTTTCCATCAAGAGCTGGCTCGGATTTGGGCTTCCTCGATTAGCCGAAAAGCTTGTTTGTGTGTTTGTGGAGGTTCCTGTTGAAGGTCTGAAATTTCTTTTGTACTAATAACATCAGACTGGAGAAGAGAATTTCAATGGGAGGTGACAAGCTCCTAGCAAAGGCATGGACAGTTTCCTTACTTCCACAGCTATGTGTTGTGAGATTATTCTATACCTCGTTCTGTAGGTATCTTCAGTGTTGTAAAGGCAGTAGATCAGACGAGTCAACGTAACCAAGAGGTTTTCAAGTGGCAGAACCTTCAGTTCAGTCCCTCATTACTGTGTCGAGTGATGAACTATACTTACGAGTAGAGAAATTCAAAGTTTATTATATCAAACATAATCACACACACACACACACACACACACACACACACACAAACACACACACACACACAGTAACTGGCTCCTTGAATTTAACCCTGCCAAATGTAAAGTCATGAAGATCGGGGAAGGGCAAAGAAGACCTGCAGACATAGTATAGTCTAGGTGGCCAAAGACTGCAAACCTCACTCAAGGAAAAAGATCTTGGGGTGAGTATAATACCGAGCACATCTCCTGAGGCACACATTAATCAGATAACTGCTTAGCATCAGGCGGCTGGCAAACCTAAGAATAGCGTTCCAATACCTCAGTAAGGAATCGTTCAAGACTCTGTACACATATACGTCAGACACATACTGGAGTATGCAGCACCAGTTTGGAACCCACACCTGGTCAAGCACGTCAAGAAACTAGAGAAAGTGCAAAGGTTTGCAATAAAACTAGTCCCAGAGCTAAGGGGATTGTCCTACGAAGAAAGGTTAAGGGAAATCGGCCTGACGACACTAGAGGACAGGAGGGTTAGGGAGACATGATACCGACATTTAAAATACTGGGAATAGATAAGGTGGACAGAGACAAGATGTTCCAGAGGGGGACACAGAAACAAGGGGTCCATTGAAGTTGAAGACTCTTATGAGTCAAAGAGATGTTAGGAAGTATTTCTTCAGTCATAGAGTTGTCAGAAGTGGAATACCTAGAAAGGACATAGTGGAGGCAGGAACCATACATAGTTTTAAGACGAGGTTTGATAAAGCTCATGGAGCAAGGAGAGAGAGGACCTAGTAGCAATCAGAGAAGAGGCGGGGCCAGGAGCTATGAATCGACCCCTGCAACCACAAATAGGTGAGTAAAAATAGGTGAGTACATACACAAAATTTACAAGTTGCCCTGAGCCACATAAGTGCGGGGAGAGCCACAATTTTATATGAACTTGAAAGTGATATTGGCGGCGCTAGGCAGAGAGGGCAGGCCTAGTATGGCGCAGGAGTTGTTGTCATATGTGCCACTCAAGAAAGATAATAAAGTGAAATCAGTGTGAGAAGAAAGGAGGTGGAGATACGCCAGAACATCACAACGACCTGGACAACCTTCAGGCTGCATCGCAAGTATTTCTCCTTTGCCTGGTTTTCGGATAGTCAGATGTTGGTTTTCAGGTACCACCAGCTCATTTGTGAACGGTCCACCCTCCTTGTATGAAAAAGAATAGGCTAATAAGTACTAAATAATGAATAGTAATTGGTAATTTAAAACACAACCAGGGTGGGCAGACAGGTGTATATTAGACTAGGATAAACCTAGAAGTCATAAACTAGTAGCGTGTTGTGGGTCAGAGGAGGTCAGAGGAGAACTGCAGACCACATGTAACACACAAACTACACCACACTCGAAACCCTAATACACACTCCTATCCACTACTTTTCACATACTCAATAAACCCACACTCACATAGTTCCACACACACATATTCCCACCCACACATAGACCAACACACACACATGTCCACACACACATAGACCCACACCTACACATTCCTCACACACATAGACACACACACACATTCCCCTCACACACTCACTCCCCTACTCTCCCTCCCCTGGTCCCCCATCTCTCTTCCCCCCTCCTTTTTCTCTTCCCCCCCTCCCCTCTTTCCATTCTTCTATTTTTCCTCTCCCTCTCCCTTTTTTCTCCCTTTTCCCTTTCTTTCCCTCTTCCCCCGTGATTATCCTCCCCTCTCTCTCCTCTTTTTCCCTACTCTTTCCTTCACCAATCCCCCCTTTCCCCGATTATCTCCCGATCAAACCTACATTCCAACCACCCCCTACCACACATACCCCCACACTATCCCCCTTCTCCCTCTCACTCTCTTTATTTTTACACATCGTTTGACAAGGTTAGGTTAAGGATCCCTAGTTTATTAAAACTAAGAGCTTTTCCTACATCAGCTCATTTGAAAGCATTTTTTATTGTTATGAAACAACAATATGGAACAGGATGGTTGGAGCCATCGGGGCCAGCATTTTCTTTGATCATCGAATTTATCTCGTTGACACCATAATGCTGTACAAATGCCCAGACTCGAGTCATCCGGGGAATAAATGATCTCAGATGAAGTGATGTCTGGAAAAGGGGGTACAGCCAGAGGAAGTTCCTGTTTCTGGTCTTGTGGTAGAAGCTGTTTCCCACTGTCCCCGAAGTAAGCCAAGGTGGTATTCTGCTGGCCTTGACATACGTAAGGCCACTCATATCCCTCCTGTGTTGAAGGTCCTGAAATGAAGATCATCCAGGATGGGTCCAGGCGAGAGATGAAAGTCTTGCTCTGTTCTCTACCTGTCAAACAATCGCAGATGAGAGGGAGGCAGGCAAACCAAGAAAGTGGAGCATACTCAAGTTGTGAGCAAACGCCTCATACAAATATTGCAACCTAGTGTCACAGAACAGATATAAAGGCTGTAAGCTTCCTGGCTGCCTTATTTGAAGATTTACAACGTGGTTTCATGGTCAGTTTGGAGTCAAACACCCCAAGGATATCAACTTTTTTTCCCAGGTATCAACATTCTCCCCCTTCATACACAAACTGCACCGGCATTACCACATGGTGCCTAAACACATCATTTGTGTTTTCTGATGCAAAGTTACTTGCCATTGGTTTCCCCAAGCGAATAGCTCTTAGCGGATTGAAGTAGCTTAGGGCAGCTGGCATTTCTTCTCTTGGATAATGAATGTCAAATAAATGTCTCTATGCATGGGACCTGGGATGAGATGAATATTGAAGTAGACATTTTATAACAATGGTCCCAGCGCACTTCCTTGTGGAACACTTACCCCAATAGGATGTCTTGCTGATTCTGTTCCATTGACTACCCTTAGAGATCTACCATGAAGGTAATCCTGAGGAGAATAAAAAGAGCCTGCAATTCCCAGTGCTTGCAGTTTGCCAAGAGGCCCTGGTGCCACACTCGGTCGAAAGCACCAGCAATGTCCAGTGCTACCACACAGCTGACTTTACATTCATCCAGTGACTGGTGCCATTTAGTGGAGAGGTTTAACAACAGATCAGCAGCAAAGTAACCTTTCCTGATGCCATCTCTCTCTCTCTCTCCCTCTTTCTCTCTCTCCCTCTCTCTCTCTTCCTTCTCTCTTTCTACCTCCATGAACAGTGATTTATTCACAAATTTTGCATGTAAAATCATAATTGTTGTTAGAAAGCAGACTGTATGTACCTCCTGAGAGGCACACTGTATTAATGTTGGTAGAATTACCGACAATATGTGTTAGACGACATCATGAAAGGTAATGAGAGCAAGCCTATTATCTGCCTCAGTGCGGGAGGCAATGATGTTGGCAGACGTAGGAGTGAAGATCTGATTAGCAGGTATAGGACAGCAGCAGAGAAAATTAGGAAGGGTGGGAACCCTGTGATATGTGGCATTTTGCCCAGGAGAGTGAATTGTAAATGGATGGTTGTCCAGGGCAATTGGTGTCAATTGGTGGCTGGAAAATGCAGTAACATTCATAGAAAACTGGGACCTCTTCTACGGCAGAAATGACATGTATGCCAGGGATGGGGTCCATTCATCTAGGTTTGGGGTGAGGGCCCTGGCCAATGCAGTGGAGGTAGCTGTTAGGTCTTTAAACTAGAAATAGTAAGTGGTATGGGTTTTTTTGGGAAAAACAATGAATTCCCAGTGGAACAATAGCGTGAGTTTTGAGAAACCCGTTATAGGTAGAATGAGGTGGGTTTTGGTGAATATTGGGGAAAAAAGTGGGGCCCAGGTGAAAGGACAGTAACAGGGATGTAGAAAAGAAATGACAAAAAAAAAAGGGGATTTTAAACATTTTTTTACCCAAAAATTTGTAGTGCGGGAAAAAGGGGGGATGAAAAATTAAAATTTTTTTTTTGCGTAAAATTAGACGTGGTTTACTATGAAAAAAAGGGACATGCCTGAGAATGTCACATTCAAGGTCCCCAATAGACAAAAGTATCGGGAAGGGGGGGTAGCACTTGTCCGAGATTGTTTAAATAGTTGCATAAAAAGGTATAAAGTCTGAAACACATACTGAGTCTGTTTGGGTAGAATTTTCAGTGGGGGCAAGAACAATTTATTTTTGGCGTGATATTTTCCCTCCTCCCCAAATTAGATAGAGACAAAAAGGGAAACTACTGTGAGAGGGAAAATTAAACAAGGCACGATAACGGAAAAAATTTTGGGGGGTTTTTTAATTTAGTCATGAAGAATTGCACACTTATGCAACATAAG